>RJWM01010025.1:0-65342 GCA_004363535.1 Dasyprocta punctata | reverse complement strand
TGAAGGATGAATACCAATGAGTCAGAGTGGATGGGCAGAATATTGTAGGCAATAAAGCAGCATGTTTAGAATTACAAGAGTGTTTAAGACTGAATTGGTGATAGAAAATGCGGGTATAGTGCAGGAGAGAAAGAGGGATCTGTTAAGAAAAGATGAGGGCAGAGAGGCTGATCTTCCTGAGAGGACTAGAAATACATCGGCCCCTGAGCTCTAGGGAGAGGGACTGGAAGGTGTGTGGCAGAGAAGAGACAGAGTGAGACACTGAATCCTAGAGAAGTCACTCTGGCGGAGGGAGAAGGCTGTGTGCCTCCTTGTTCTGTGATGGAATTTCTTATTTGAATGGTGGTGGCTTTTGCTGTTGTGTTTGACTGTTTTTTTCCTGCCTATAACAGAAGTCTTTCTCATATCTTCCCTTCCCAATCAGCCTTTTTCTCAAAGCCTACTAAAAACCACACTTCATTCAGCAAACTGCAGGAGATGTTACTGATAACTTGCAATATCATGTAGACATGGCTCCTGCCTTTGAGGAGAGTTTCCTGAGTATCTCAGCCGCAAGCATATTCATTCTACTTGCAACTTCTGAGACTTTGGTTCATACTCCTCGTGTAACATTTGCAATTCGCTTTTGTCTCTCAGGCTTCTGTTGGTAAATGAGGAGCCCACTCAAAGTGGTCAATTGGAGAAGAGCTGGATTAAATGAACATTTGCAAAGATGTACACGGATATTTTCTTCCACACTATTGTGCAATAAATCACCCTAACCTTGAAGGTAAATACTGACCACTTTACTATATGCTTATTTATAATTCTGTGGGTTAGGAATTAACAGCACAAAGGGATGGAACTTCAGTGGCATTAAGGGCATAATTAAGGGCATAAAGTCAGGAGCTTCAACTATGAACTCCAAGCTGGGGGAAATTTGGTGGGTGGGATTAGACTCATTTGAAGACACTTCCATGCACAGGTCTTTCCTCTGTGCTGATCTCACCTAAGGAACACATATGAAAGGTCTTTGCATGTGGCCTGAGTTCTGCACAAGAGTTTTCCACAAGATAGTGGGGCTTTCTATAGGGCCTCCTAGGGCTCCTAGCACATAGTTCCTGATAGAAAAGCAGAAGTTGCACGATCCTTTGTGCGACAGCCTCAGAAGTCACACAGCACTGACTCTGCTGCCTTCTACCAGGTCTGCACAAGTTTCTTAGTCCAGGTTCAAGCATAAGTGTATTAAACTTCATCGACAAGAGAAACTTAAAAGAATCTGCACATAGTTTAAGCTAACTCAGCAGGGTTTATGAACACTAACAGAGATAATCCAGTGCCCTAAGGCTAGTTGTAACAGAAGATGGGTTTATACTTCTACATTAAAGGAACTGAAGGAAGAGATAATTCACCAGATGGAGAGTTACAGGAAAAAGCTACGTGGTGGAGCTATGGCCACTGGTTGAGAGATAGAGTTAAGTAAAGAGTGAGATGGAAGAAAGAGATAGGGAAATAGACCCCTGGTCTCAACTCTTTATACCCTCTGTACGAAAAGAAGAGCTACATAGTGCGACCCTGCCTCAAAAAACCAGGGCCGGGAGTTTGGCTCAGTGGCTTAAGTGCCTGCCCTGGCGGGTGCAAGGTTGTGAGTTCGACCCCAGGTTCCGCAAAAAAAAAAAAAAAAAGAAGTTTCAAAGAAATTACACACATTTTAAGTGAACGCAGCAGGGTTTAAAATACCCTGTAACCGTGTAAAACTTTACCCAGCAAAGGTTAAGATACTGTGTAATTATGTTATAGTAGTAACGAAGAAACTAATACGAAGAACAAAAAGGATTCACTTGTTTGGGCTCCATATTGGCCAAAGCCACCCCTCTGGAGGACTGCATTCCCTCTAGCACAGTCTTTTGAGGCTAAGAACAGGTAGGAGAGGTCGGAAGGGGATCTAGTGGGACAAACAGAAGACATTCAACATATCTTATTTCGGTTATTAAAATTTTGTCCTTGGATGTGGCATTTGGCCAATTTCAAAAACATACGTCTGTGATTCCTTGCCTATCTAGCAATGCACAAAAACCAAAAGGTATATTTTATAGAATATGAGCTTAGTAATTGTTTTTTGAATACTGAATGAGTGATATATAGTTTTATGAATGAATAAATAGTTTCCTCTTACACCAGAATCCCATTTTTAATTCCATATAGATTTAAAAGTAAGATATTACTTAGCCATCTACTGGGTAATGAATAAGTTACATTGTTTTCATAAAACATAAGCATTCTAAAATCTTTAAATCATAGAGCATACAGTGGCTTTTTATCAACAATGTTCAAAATGCAAGCAGCCATGAGCACAGATTTATTCATAATAAATAAAGAGACTATGTTTCTAATTTACAATGTGAATCAATCAGGATAAAAGAATGTCGGGGATGCTTAATTCTCTTGGTCATGGTGGCTCAAAGCAAAATTGCCTTTTCTGCATCCACAGCAGCTGGGGAACCTCTTCTTTTATCAGATTCCCAATAGAGCACTGGGAGAGACATTATGATGAGAAGGAAGAAAATAAGCTAATCAGACAAAAATCTAAGCTAATCTATAAAATAGCTTGAGAGTTGGGGGGCATTATAGTAAACAAAGCTTAAAGTATTCTGTGTTGTGTTTCCATTAGGTTGAATTATACAGCAGTAATGAAGAAACTGATATAAAGAAGAATAATGAAAAAGATGCAGTATCTTTATATAATGGACTATTACTCAGCTATAAAGAAGGATAAAGTCTTGGAGGCTTTTGTCAGTAAATGGATGCAACTTGAGACCATATTTATAAGTGAAATAAATCAGACTCACGTGTAGATATTGCATTGTCTCCCTAGGGTAAAAAGAAACCGGAAAGTGTAAATAAGATCCCAAATGTACAATAGATTTTGTGACAGTGAAAGGGAAAGAAAGAGAGGTCTAAAGGAAGGAACAACTGGGATAGGGGAAAGGAGAAAAGAAAAAAGGGAAAAGGTTATAACTATACTACTAAGCTAGATAGATAACTATACTACTAATCCCTGTTAGTTCATCAAAAAGAAAAGTTGTGCTTTGATTGTTTGATCATTTTTTTCACGCCTAGGTCTTGTAATTTGAACAGCTACGTTGAAGATAATGATATGCAATATATCAACTAGTGTTAATTTCCAATTATTTTGTTTTGAAATTCTGTATCATCATGTTTATTCTGTTTTTTGGTTGTTGTTGCTTTTTTTTTTAAAGAACAAAGATGAATCACTTATTACTAGGCACATCCTAGCTGAAGCAATAAGAAGATTGAAAACATTTATCATTTATCATTCTGTTTACCTAATAGTACTGAATTGTGTATTAAATAAAATAATGTATTCGAACACCTAATGTGCTATAGAAAAGTAAATTATTATTTTAGGATATGCAGGAAAATGTTTGTCCAAAATTTTAGCTACTCTTTAGGGTAATATTCTAGAAGTTAAGTACAATCAAAATTACCTGAAAGCATCTACTAACTCTTTGATTCGGAGGGGCACTCAGCTGTGTTTTTACTTGAATGATGCACACATTTGGCTCTTTCTGACCTCCCAAGAAACTTTGCTTTTGACTAAATGGCTCCAGTAGACATCAGATCAAAGTCAGAAATGCAGAATTTTAAGTTTCATTTTATGGTTTTTTCCCCATGATCATTTCCCAATCTATGGTTATGGAATGCATTAAAACCATAAACTAAATGTGATTTAGTATGAATGGAAGGAGACCAGAAGTGTGTTTTGAAGATAATCAGGGGGAAAATACCACACACGCACACATACAAATACACATACATGAACATCTTGACTCTCAGTATTTGAAACTATAGTTCTATCAGTGTCCTGAAAGAACATGCAGTGGGGTATATGTTATAGTGAAAAATCTTAAATTATTTTAAATAGAGAAATATGAATTCAACATCTTGATTGATGGCACTATTGGCATTTCTGAAGTTCCAATTTCTGCAGCATTCTAACATCTAATTATGGGTAAAGATAAGTTCTGGGTGATTGAGCAAAAAGTAATTTTGTTTGGCACCTACTAGAATTTGAATGTCAACAAAGAAAGCAGAATGCCCTGGTATGTATTTCAGTTAGCAGAGTACAGTTGTATTCTTTTCCTTCCTCCCACAGTATACATTAAATATTATCTATAGTTGCTTTGTACCAACACTAGATGAAATGTAAGGGCATAATACTATAATGAATCAATGTGTTACATTCAAATTCAATAATGATAATGTATTTTTTATTTTTCTACTCTGTGGTGAAACTAAAAATTTATTGCTAGTGTATATGAACATGAGATGATTTATCATGTAGGCAACAATATGACTCTTTCTATTTAATCAATACATTGTATTTCTAAAATTGACTTGAAGAGGATGTCAGTTTACAAAATAAAAATAAACTTCCCTAAATAACTAGGGATAGTTTATGAGGTAGGTGGGCATTTTATATTGTTTATTTTATGTTCAAAAAAATAGTTAATTATATGGTGATAATTCCTATTATGGCCTTGTTTAATTTGAAATAAGCTACACAAATAGCTACGCAAATCTTGTTTGACTCCTTTCAGTAAATATTTTCCAAAATTTCATGTTATAGTTTAAGCTGAACTCATGTAACTGAAACAGATACACATTGAAACATATCCTTTTCACTTACTGAATCCCTACTGGTTATCCTCTAAACTCAACTTTCCTATCTTTGTCCATGGGAGTGCTACTCCCCTTTACTTAGAGTAATTTAAAATTCATCTCTCTCATTCACCCCCACAGCATTTTAATAAGTCTTAATGCTCTGTAATTTTTCCCTCAAAGGTCCTCTAATATTTTCTCAATGTTTTCAATCTTACTCTTACTATAGTTTATGCCTAAGGTAAGTTGTAGAATTTTGAGGAGGATTGGAGAACTATCTTGAATGCTATGCAGCCTGAATAACACAACCACAGTGAACATGATAGCTACAGTCTTTATTTATAAAGCACAGAACCTGAAACTGAGGTAAGGTGAGGGCTTGGCCCAACTTCATGAAGTCAGTATTTGGTAAAGTGGACTTGAAACTCAATCCATGCATATTTCCTTCTACTGCCCAACCTTTCTAAAGAGAAGGGCTTCTGTTTACTGTCATGCTTAATGATTGGATATGACCCCAGTATGATCATGTGAACCTTAGATGAGAACACTGCTTATATTTAATTGATGTAGAAAAAGGGAATATGTTGGAGACTACAATGAGGCCAATTGAAACAAATACTAAATATTGGATTACGGAAGATCCTGTAAGATGCGGAGAATGGTCCAATATGTTACTCTAGCTAAATATTTAAAACAATATTCATAATATTCATAGAATAATTAAAATAATAAATATTGTTATCAGTAAAGAAATGCATTGTAATTCAGACTCCAACTCTTAAGATTTGTGAGTTTAGAGTTCAATATAATTTGTAGTGTGGAGTAGCATGCTAGTTTTAGATTATCTTTGGCTAGCCTCATTAGAACTATTTGAAAGTACAGCTAAAAACTGATCATGTTGGTTGCATCATACTATATCATGAAGTTATGCTCATTATTAAAAGTTTAAAAGCACATTACCATGTCTAATTTTAGGCTCCTTTGCTCTCTGTTAAACAAGGTAAGATAATTAATATCTATAAAAATGACTCACTATATTTTTTTCACCAAGAGATTAACCAAACTCTACTTTGATCACTTTTCAATTAATCTCTTTTAATTAATTGGCTTGTTATTTTTTATTTTATTTTATTTCATTTTTTGTGCAGTTTCTGCTATGTGAAAGCATGCAATTTTCTACTTCAGTAATGGAGCAAAGATGACTTAGGTTATTTCTGGTTTCAAATGTCTCAGAATCCTTGCTAAAGAATCAGAGGTCACCTTACTGGCTTTCTCATTAGAGAACAGCTACTACATAAACCGTGTGACTATCTCTTCCCGTGGCTTGTATAAAATTATTGATTCTTTCTGAGTTTTTACTAACATTGGTATTTGCTGCTAACATTTCTGATTTGCATAATTTCTTTCAAGATGATGAAGCCATCATTTTTCAGAAGTATAATACACATTTCTGTCTTTTGCTAATATCTACAACTTTATACTTGGACATTGCAACTGTAGAGAAACTGTAGAGAATATTTCACCACATATCTGTATACATCTCTTTATCTACTAAATAGCAAAGAATTTTTCACATTAGTCAATTACCCATTAACTCATTTGTTCAAAAATCAACTATTGATTGCTTGTGTCCTATACTGTATGTAGTATAAAACTGTTGGCAATAAGATCTTTCTTTCAAGATTTATGATTTTGTAGGAATAATAAGCAAAGCACTTTCAGGCTTGTTCTTGTTCATATTTCAGAATTCCACTGATGCATATTGGACAGACCTTCTGATTTTTATTTGGATAACTTATCTTTGAGTTTTATATTTTTAACAAAAAATACTGCAAACTACTATGTATAATTCTTCAAAATTACAATATATCTATAGTGGTCATGTGAGTATGACAAACACATAGAACCATTCCAATGTCTCTACAGCAAACTAGGTTTTTCCACTCTAAGCATGAGAATAACTTGAAAAGCCTTCATCAACTGAAAGTTGCATTTCTACCTATAATAGTGCTTTGAGAAGTACATAATGCATATGGGTAAAAAAAGCCTCTGATGATTTAAGTCATTGAGATATGGGAATGGTTACTAACGATGACATGAATCTAGCCTTTCCTGACAATCTTCCATATTTACTTTTCTTGGGCAGAATTGTTCCCCAAATGCGACACATTCAGTGTTCAAAAGTCACAGAAATTTCTGACGTAAGGTTTCTTCAGTATAATTTCTCAGATATATGTGGCTAAACTATTGGAATAAAATTCTTGCTCAAGGATAACACATTTGTAGAATAGATATTTATTAGATAAGTGGAGAGATTTGTGTTTTTCTTAAGGACTCTTCTGTATTAGAAAGTGCAAAGTTAGCCGGGCGTGGTGGTGCATGCCTTTAATCCCAGCACTAGGGAGGCTGAGGTAGGTGGAGTGTTGTGAGTTCGAGGCCGACTTGGGCTACAACGCGAGCACAAGGCCAGCCTGAGCTACACAGTGTGACCCTGCCTCAAAAAACTAGGGCTGAGAGTTTGGCTCAGTGGCTTAAACACCTGCCTGGCAGGCACAAAGTTGTTAGTTCAACCCCCATTGCCACTAAAAAAAAAAATAAAAAAAAGAAAGTGCATAGTTAACACTAATTTATATGTTTGTGCTAGAGTTTGGCTCAGTGACTTAAGCACCTGACTAGCAGGTACGAGGTTGTGAGTCGATCCCTGGTGCCACCAAAAAAAAAAAAAAAAAATATGTTTGTGACAATGTTATGAATATTTAGTGATTATCTGTGTCAGTTGCTGGGTCTTACCTAGATGATCACATCCAATGGATGGAGCAGATCATCATGCAAATAACTTCAATTTAATATAAGCACTAAGTCTAACATCTGTACAAAGGTACTTGAGTCCCCAGTGTGTGAATGTTAAGGCAAGAAAAGATAAAGAACAAGAAGTGAGTTGGGCTCACATGGATAGAGGTGGTTAAGACAGTAATAAAGTGAAGTACATGAGAGAGAAAAAAATGTCTACTTTATCATCAACCATGTTGTTCACTAGTGAGACCTTGTGACTGGAAAAGATTTTTGATCTCTGGCAAGAAAGCAAATTTCATCTTCAATTTATGATCCCATTAAAGACACAACACAAAATGGCCTTGTATAGGCAACTTGAATTTTTTTCGGTGTGGGGATACTAGGGATTGAACTCACAACCTCATGCCTGGCAGGCAGGAGCTGGGTTGCTGAGGTATATCTCCAGCCCGGCAATTTGAATTTAAAGTTCATTTGTGAATGTATAATTTTCCCCTACCTTATTCATCCATGCACTTATTTCTATCTTTCTTGACAATATTCTCAAAGGTTGAATTCCAGGGAAGAATACTGAGAATTTCCCAAGAGTTATGCAGGTCATGTTGTTGGGAGCCTATTTCTATCTTTGTTCCTTTTATGAATGCTCTTGAATTAGCAATCACTTGTCTGCATTTTTCATTCTTTATGAGTCTAGTAATAAACAGGTAAACAATTTGATACAACTTGAATTTCTTTAGACCTCTGAAGTTAACATTGAACACATTCTTATACTCTTGTTCTTTATATGACATTTATGATTAGAATTTGTTTTGATTTATAATCTCATTTTAGGATCCATTAATAAATATGAATCAACCTTCCATCCCACTGAAATCATCTTACACCTTTTGCATTTGTATAAAGTTCTGTCATACCCCAGATAATCGGACTTTCCATGTTAGAATTACCCTTAAATTCAGTTATCCGTCGCCTCCTTCATATTGCCAGTTGATGAAATCCTAGTCATTTTTGCCTCAACAATGGCCTGGGCTAACATTTTCTTCACATTCCAGTGCATTCTTCTAATTTGGGCTCAGCTACTAACTTTAAGTAACATTTTAGTCTTGTTTTATTCATAGCCATTTCATAGTAATGTACTGAAGGATTGACACTGATCACATTACTATATTTTTAGAAAACCTTTTTCTTATTTATTATTGCTTGCTAATCAAAGTTCATGCTGAAAATCCTGAGGTACAGGGATTTCTCTTATTTTCATAGACTATTTACCTTCTTGTTATTTCATACTATTTTGTTCAAATGATTTTAAGAAATCTACCTTTTGTCTCAAATATGAATACCCATGATCATACTAAAGTCTTTACTCATACTGAACTTATCTTCTCAAATTGTTGACTTTCTTATCTTTACTCCAAGGTCTACTTTGAGTGCTATCTTCATTATGAAAAATTTTCCTGTCTTCTGAATGACCAAAAGTATGAACAAGATGCCTCACTTACCAAAACATGAGTGCTACAGTAAGAACAAATAACAGAAAGATGGCACTGATCTTTTCAGAGTTCCCTAACGCTCTTCTTAATCAGGTCCTACCTTTATCACTGTAATTGCAAAATCTTTGTGGATGGTGGTTATTGTAGTCAGGGGTTACAGGGAGAACAACTGCATAAAGGACACAGAATTTGTAATACTGTTATAATAGTCACCCAGAGTTATACATAGAAAGTGCAGGAAAATCTGTCCACAACACTAAGACCCAGGATATTCAGCTGAGGGCCTGAACCCCACAGCAATGTCTTGCAAGAGTCCAGCTAAAGATCCAAAACGCATGACAATGCTTCCCACAAATCCAACTGGAAATCTAAGAGCCCACAATAAGGACTCATGCCAGTCTATTTGCGGTTCTGTGCCAGGAAGGCCAAAGGTCAGTGGTGGAACCAGAAAGTCTGTGCCAGTGGGGTGAAGGAGCTATGCAGTAGTTGAGGGTTCTACGTGGGAGCCAAGAAGTCACGCTCAAAAGAAGAAGTGGGGCTGCCCTGAAGAGCACCACAGCCATCCCCAACGGCAGTGAGGTCCCGTGCTCCTCCAATGATGAGAACAGTCGAGCACAGGTCAGGAAGCCCAGCGTGACAAGCTTCTCCAGCACACAGCCTCCCCTCTGGAGCCAGGAAGCGATGCACAATGTGAGGAGCAGAGCTCCTGTAACGTGAACCACAGCCACTCTCATTGATGAGGTCCCGAGCTCCTCCAATGATAATGGCTGAATCCATATTGGGGAAGCCAGCATGACAAGCACTTCCAGGAGAACCAGCGGCTCGAACAGCAACTCTTGAAAGAACCCACATCGCCCTGCTCTTCTTCTCCACATCTCTGTTTATGCTGGTAACTTTCTTCAGGTGGGCCACTTTACTCAACACCAGCTGAATTAATTCAGCTGGTGCTAAGTTGACCACCGGTTTTTAATCCATAACAGTGGTGGTAACTTATTCATGTTTTTAATTCCATACCGTGCATCACAACTTTCAATCATACATTCTTCAATAGGATTAGTATAATAGAAAAATATATTTTGTTTCTTTTTGATTCATGATACGCTAATATTCTTTGTTGACTGAATCAGTAGTTTCCATGGTTCAAGAAAAGGATGAATAAATGCTATGACATAATCTTGAAAACCATACATTTTTTACAATTAAGAGATTAAGAGTTCAAGAATTTACTTTAAATATTAAGGACAAATCTTGTGACCTGAAGATAAAGTTTTATTGTAAGGCATGGGTACAGAATTTCAGATGATGATTAAAGAGGCATTTTCATTAGTGAGAGAGTGAGATAGAGACAAGAGACAGAACAGAGAGAGACACACACACACACACACAGAGAGAGAGAGAGAGAGAGAGAGAGAGAGAGAGAGAGAGAGAGAGAAACTATGGTCATAAAAATGGGTTGAGGTGACAGGCAAACAGTCCATGGGTGAGTTGTTCGAATACCCTTCTTCATATTGTCACACTTGAGGATGTTTGGCACCACTGAATATATGTGATCCCATATTGTCAGGAAGCTGAGGCAGAAAGATTGCAAATTTGAGGCTAGACTAGGCAACCTAGTGAGAAGCCATCCCCAAATAGGAAATAAAAAGTGATGGGGATATAGCTCACTAAATAAAGCACAGATGAACTCAATTCCCAGTACTACAAAAACAAAATAAAAAACAAAACCCTTCTAGAGTTAAGAGTGTCATTATTCTTGATGTGTTTCTTTGTGCATGTGTGTTTACCTTGATGCTCAAGATGCACAGTGGCAACTGTGACAACTTTTTTAACTAAGCTACTCACCTGCCAGGTGCTCCACTGTAATGTCACCCAGATGGTAGGGAACCAATGGCTGAGAGGAAGGATGACACAGAGTAACTTTATAAGGCTGTGTGGAGTGGAAGCAGGCTAGATCTGCCTACCTCATAACACAGCACAGATGATACGAAGACTGAGTGAGCAGAGAACTTTTGATAAAAGCGAGGTATCACTGAGGGAGGAAACTTTTCTTACCTAGGGCAAAGGTCAAAGCTTTGGCAGTGATTAACAAAACTTCATCCTGAAGAGCCCTGGATGTGTGTTTCTCTTCAATAGAGAAGAATTTCTGATATGAAGATGAAAACAGGCCAGTCTTCCTGTATCAGACTAGAGAGAGTCTAAAAATGTGTCTAATAGGAACCATTCACTAGTTCCTCCAGAGGGCACACTGGATTAGAGAATGTAAGAAGGAGGAAGCTCTGAAGAAAGTGTTTATTCAAAAAAGACTAAGTTACTCACAAGGTACAGATTTAAGATTTTCTACATTTTGGTGTCAGCTCAGATGGATACAGCATTTATAAGGATTATTTCAATTACATTTAACAGTGACAATTATCTTGTGCACTTTCTACATGGCAAGCATAGTCCTAGGCATTGTAGATCTCTAAAAAGCAAGAAATAGATCCTAATTTAGAGTGTGTAAAATGGCAGGAGGAAGGAAAAGCAGATATATGAATCAAAGATTATAATTGTTATTTATATGTGGCAATTATTGCTGTTTACCTATCAATTTGGTTTGTTTTGTTTTCCAGTGCCCATGTTTTGTTTGGGTATGGCTGGCTTTTCAGGGATGTCCCCTAGTCAATATCAAGGATAAATTATTAGTGTAAATGGTGACAAAATCCTATTGCTCCCAGTATTATAAAAGTTGGCTCATGACCTATTATGATTGTAATGAGAACTGAAGGAAAGATCCTGGGAAATATTCTCCTCTTTAATAAATAAAAAAAACCTTGAGCGTAAACAACCACACATTACCATTGCTTCAGTTCTCTCTTTCTTAATTGGTGGTAGTTGGAGGAAATGATATAGTTATCTATGTGGTCATAAAGTGTCACAGAGAAACCAAATGAAATTTTGAAGACATTTGTGCTATTGAACCAATTTTGGCATGATCATTTATCTTTGAAATTAACATTAAAAATCTCACTTTAAGCAATCTTTGTTAGTTTTCTCTTTTTACTTGAGGAATAGTTATCAAATTATAAGTATGGGTCAAATAGATTTTCAGAGTAAGGTAACTCTTCAAGAACATAGAGGGATCCCAGGAACATGTTGGAGAAAATTCCAGGTATTTCCTATACCTTAATCCAATGTTATGAAAATTAAAGCACATCCCACTCACATTTACTGAATACAGAAAATTGTTTTCAGAGAATCTGATCATAAAAGAATAAAACATCTGATTTTGTGGCATTTGAAATTTTGTATTTCATCAGTTTTTACCTTTGAAATTCATAGGTGAAATTTCTTCACTTGAAAATTAACCTTTTTAAGAAACAGAAGTTTTTAAAGTGTCATATAGACTATAAACATACATTCATGTACTATATAATTTAACATTCAAGGTTGGTTAAACTCTACATTTGAATGTAATAAATGTGTTTTTCTCTAATTTGAAATCCATTAGAGATATTATATCATGTGATATATTAAAACATATTCTAATTTATTTCCCTACCAGCAGAAATTTTAGAATGAATTTGTGTATATTTTAAAAAGCAGATTGCTAAATTTTTATGAGTCGGTATTAAATATATAAAATGAATTTTGAAGAATTTGTATCTCAAAAATATTATCTTCAAATAAATGCAAATAAACATTTCCTGAATGGAGAGATGCAAGTGGCCAATAGTTATATGTGAAAATAAATGCTCAACACCCTTACTAAGGGTCAGGTAAAAAAAAAGTCAAACCACAGTGACAAAATACCTCACTCCTGGAGAAATGGTTATTATAAAAATGACAAACAATAACAAGTGGTGCTGAATATGTGGGAAGGACTCCTTGGCACACTGATGGTGTGACTGTAAATTAGCTCTGCCATTATGGAAAATAGTATGGAGGTTCCTCAAAAAATTAAAATTAGAATGACCATATAACCCAGCAATAACACCCCTGGATATACAACCAAAGGTAATGAAATCAGTGTATTAAAGGAACGTCTGCACTTCCTTGTTTACTGTAGCACTAATCACAATAGCCAAGAAAAAGAAATAACCTAAGTGCCCCCTCACTGATGAATGGACAATAGAAATGTTTTACATATACACAGTGGAATACCTTTAAGCCATAAAAATGGGTGGAATTGGAGACTGTTATGTTAAGTGAAATACAACTAGCAACAAAGGATGAGTTTGATTTTTTCATATATGAAATATAAAAAAGTTGATTCGATAGAATTTGAGAACAGAATGGTAGTTACCAGAGACTGAGGCGAGTATAGAAGACAGAAAGATGGGGAAAAGTTGATCAATGGGTACCAAGTTACCATCAGAGGAGAGGCAGACTTTCTGGTGTGCTATAGCACAATGAAGTGACCCTGCACCCAGTTGCCTGCCGTACATACACGTTGAGCAGGAAAGTTTTAGCTGTTTCCTCTGGATGGCACATTGGATTAAGGAAGATGAAAAAAGAGGAAGCTCTGAAGAAAATATTTATTCAAAAGGGGCTAGTTTCTCTAAAGTTGGAAATTTAATAATTTTTACTTTTTGATGCCAGATCCTTATATCAAATATTACATAATACCTCATAACTATCATCTTAGTTACTTTCCTCATCACTGAGAACAACACCTGACACTCACAACGTAAGGAGGAAAAGTTTATTTTGGATCCCAGTTGGTAGAGGTTGCAGTGCATAGTCAGCCAGCTCCAGGGCAGAATGGCATAGTGGAAGGTTTGGCAGAGGAAAGTTGCTTACCAAATAGCATTCAGGAATCAGACAGGGAAGGGAGGGCCTGGGGAGGGAGGTAAACCCTTCCAGGCCATGCTCTAGTGACCTGTCACCTTGGAAAAAACCCTGCTTTCCAATAGCAAGGCAACTCTACCACCTGCATAACTCAATCACCTTCAAACACATGAGGCTTTGGGGGACCATTTTAATTCTGATCCATAGGAAATATTTGCAAGTTTCATGAATTGGAAGTGAACTTAAATATAAAATTTTAACATAAATATTAAAATTGTCTTCCAATCCTCAAACACAGTATCTTTTCATTTATCTAAATCTACCTGATATCCTTTATTAGTAGTGTATAGTGTTAATTATATACAGACTGCTGTGTTGTCAAATATATACTTATTTAATTCGGTGTTGTGATTATCAATGGCATTTTTAAAATTGTGAATTCCATTTTCATTGCCGCCATATAGGAATGTGATATGACTGCCAGTATAGGTAATTTTACTTCTTTTTTCAGTTTGTTAACCAATTGCTCTGGCTATTACCTTCTCCATAATAATCAATGGACGTGAGAATAAGCAAATTCTTGCAAAGTTCCCGATTGTGGAGAGAATGTATTTATTCCTTCCCCATTAAGCTCCACTCTTTCTCCATTAGCTGGGACTTTTTTATTTGGTAGATGTCCTTATCAGTCTCAAGAAGTTCCCTTGTATTTGAACCATTTCAGGTTTGTGTGTATGTGTGTGCATGTTTGCATGTGCTCGTGTGTGTGTGTAGTTACACTGAATTTTATTCAAAGCCTTTTCTGCACATTTTGAGATGTTTTAATTTCGCCCTTTATTTTATTGATATGCTTTTATGTGTAATAATAATTGATTTCCAGGCAATAAACGTGCAATTCTGGAATAAATTCTATTAATTATGATAGATAACTTTTGAATATTGCTGGACATTTTCTTGTTTGCTTATTCATTTGTTCAATGATTTAACTAGATTAATTTAGTGAAGTCCATTGCAGTTTGAAGCCTTTGCTAGCACTCTAGCACACTCAGCTGCTGAACATCATAATTTTAGCCAGGTTTCTTTGTATCTTTCCTTAACTCTTGTTAGGCTTTTAGAATCATACCCGTCTGTTGGGCTTTATTGATTCCTTGTTGATTATGCTATTATTTCTGATGATGTCATTTGTCATTAATCGATTCATAGTCTGATCCAATAAACCATGGCTCTTTTGCAAAGACAGTTTTGAAATCTTTCTTTAGGGTTTGTTCTGACCTGAAAAGGGGACAACTTTGCTTGTTCTCTGGTAAACTAGCTGACCTACGGTGTAGCTTACCGCTTTTGTAGAGGTACCAGCGTTTTCTGAACAGCTTACAATCAAAATCTCGATTGCTTTGGAGAGCAAATTTAGGGTTGATTGTCCACAAACTTTGTTTAAAAAAAAGTCATTTCCTTTGGGGAGAGCTTCATGGTGCTTTGTGGATGTCAGTCTCTCCTACAAACACTTCTGAGCCACTGCCCTGGAAGAAGTGTGAAGGATGCCCTTTCCCTACACATAGGTGTGCTTCTTGTGTTTTGCCAGGTTCTCTTACTTGAATCTCCCATGTAATTTGAATTTACACAATCAAATGTTGAAATTTTTTTCTAGTCTGAAGCCTGAGCATTTTACTGTGAATATTAGGCTTTATTTTATATAATCTGACATAGTCTGATATTTAATATATAGTACACATAGTGAAACAAACGTAAAAGTACAGTATTGACACTTTCAGATTTAATCATTTTTCATTTTGACCTTCATTCTGAAATTCATGCCACCTTATATATATTTCTATTTTTAACCACATTGGACTATTCAGAATGATGATCCTCGAGAGGCATTATTAGTAATTCAGAAGGCATAATAAGATGCTTTTGTTATTTTAAAGATATTTTTGTAACCAAAATCATTAATGAACTAGGATTCTACTGCCTTAGCAGTTTAAAGTCTCTGTATATTAGAAATAATGTAGGACAAGAGAGGTATGTTTAGTCTGCTGTCTTTTCAGATGAAGAAATCTTTTCAATTTGTATGACACAGTATCTGGTAAGTTCATGATTATATAAGGTTTATTAAAAGCGAAAACATTATTTAGTGTAATTTAAAAAATAGTAGCTAAAGACTACAACCATTTCAATCTATTTGGTATATTGACATTCTTCATATGGAACAGTCATTCTTAGAATAATCACATGGTTTTAGGAATACTGAAAACTAAGTTCCAGATGTGAAACCACTTACTTATCTCACTCAGTTGACTCTCTTAATAAAGATGGTCAGATGTAGATAGATGCTCTTGCTTTTCACTATTTTTTCTTTTGAGAATCAAGACATAGTGATGTTAAAGACTTCTATTAGAGTTTTTATGGTAGAAGATGATTCTCCTTATAATATTGAAGATTACATTGATGACATATTTTATCATTATCATTACCAGTATTTTGATATTACTGCCAAGTAAATATTTTATAATTCTTTTTGAGTTTTTCCTTGCTCATTAATCTGGTATCATGGTCAAATTAAATATTTGGTACTTTTTTCAGGTTCGCCATTCTACTAATATTTATAGACAATCTTTGATGTCATGTTGCATTCTTTGCACCAGAACCTGAATGGGATTTGAAGATAGAAACATTTACCCCAATCAATACATAATATACAAATTATAATTAAAAATTCTTATTCTTTTCTTCTTACATGCTTAGGTTTGTTTATACCTATAGAAATCTTTTAGTGTCAAAACTATACATTCTCTTTGTCCCTATTTAAATTGGGAAGAACTTGAGGCTGAGCCTTCAAATAAATATTAGCTGCTATAATCTGAAGATTTACTTTGGTCTATATATTTGATTTACTGACTGCTTTTAATTTTCAGTACTTTCTCACTGATTAAATTCACATTGTACAATACAGTAGCAACAGTTTTTAGATTAAAAACATATGGGTCTTAAGAAAGAACATGTTTTATAGAAATGTCGACACTCTGTTTTCTCATGGTTCAATAAAAACCTCAGCT
This sequence comes from Dasyprocta punctata, assembly GCA_004363535.1. Classification (NCBI taxonomy): domain Eukaryota; kingdom Metazoa; phylum Chordata; class Mammalia; order Rodentia; family Dasyproctidae; genus Dasyprocta; species Dasyprocta punctata. The sequence continues at coordinate 48,583 of RJWM01010025.1, read as the reverse complement.
TATTGAATTCACCTCCCAATACAGGCACATCTCTTTAGTCAAGCCCTTTTCAATTTGGCTATGAGCATCCTATTGCTGTGAGAATCTGAAAGCTCAGCACTTGTTTTATTTGCTGGTTTTTACAACTTATATGTTGCCAGTGGCAAGAGCAAGTGCAACTATTATTATAAATTATATTTATAAATATATATCTTTTTAAAGTCTGCCAAAAGCAGCAATAGCATCAACAACAACAACAAATCATTGTTTTAGATCCATGAAACAAGATACAAATACATATTCTCTTATGTGTCTCTTGTAATAGTAGATATAATAAATTAATAATAATGGTGTTAATAATCCTGCATATCTCGATGGATAGATTCAGAGTGAAATCTGAAAGTGTAGCATGACATAAGTGGATAATTATTACAAGTAGAAAAAAACAAGGCACAGCTTTTCCAGATGTCTTTCAAAGAGAGAAAATATATATACGATTTATTATTGAAATTCAATTCCATCTGAGGATTTTTAAAAGTCAGAAACACATTGCAGAACTGTTGAGAGGTAAGAGGAAGAGGTGTGTGTGTTCATACCTGTGTGGTTAGTTTACTAAATATTGCTTATCCTATTATGGACTGAACTTGGCCCCATCCTCTTTAAAAGTCCTATGCTGTTTATCTAATTGATAATCAGACAATCAATATCCTTCAAGCAGTGCAAATTCAACAAGACTGATAGGCAATCCTTCCACACATAGCCCTTGTTAGATACTTGGCTTTTATTTGTAATACCAAATAAATTAGACTCTGAGATTCAGGAAAGATACCATCAAGATATACAAGAGGTGCCTGACTCTTTCCTTTTTTTCTGTGCTGGTCAGAATGGGGCTTGGTTTAGCCAATGTCTGTTACACCCCGCCTCTTGCTTCCTTTAACTCTCCCTCCACCCCCAAAATAGACTAGAACAACTGGCTTCAGTGTGCTCCTTGGTTATTTAGTGCTCACTGCCCTCCAGGATTCTCTGACAGGGAATGCAGCTCAACTATCAGCTATGCTGCCTGTTCTCCATCCCTGCCACTCCTGAATCTGCTCCTGCCTCTTTGAAGGTGGAGGGAATCATCCTAATATGGAGGAGATCATGGTTGGGGGTGGATCCGGGCCCATTATTAACATTTTCAACTTCTGTAACTCAATAAACCGTGATAAATACAGCGAGCCCTGTCAAATATTCCTTGGTTTTCCCCCAACAATCTTTCATGGAGATGCAGAAGCTGTCAGTCTAACAACTACAGTCCTCTCCCCTTTCACTGTGCCTCAACCATCACAGCGCTGGTTGCCCTGGCACTCAGCATCCATTTGAACCAATTACAATCCTATGGCTGCTGTATAAGCTTCAATCTCCTCACATTTTTGGGGTTAGTTTAAGAGGGCTCTTTCTGGTGTACCGGTTACCCCTATGCTGGCACACAAATCCTAAATAAAGCCTCACTGCAGTGGTCCTGAAAATCAGCTCTTGATTTATTTTTTGGGTAGTGTAGGCTTAGAAGTTCCTATATATCAATTCAGGATAATGAGTAGTGTGTACAGAGCAGTGCCTTTAAAAGAAAGAATGGTAAGTACAAGGGGCTTTTAGCCTTGAAGAATTCAAAAGATCAGCAGCCCCCCCCCCAAAAAAAAAACAAAAAACAAAAAACCAAGAATGGTAGACAGCAACCAGAAGTTTCCTGACATCATCTAGAACAAGACAGTGTCAAAGTGAGACAACCAGCAGTGGTAGATTTCATCAATTGGCTGCATCTACCAGTAAGTTTCAGCATTGGAGTCAATCAGTGGCATCAAGGCTACTAGCAGAGCTCTGCTTTGCCAATTCAGGATTTCTGCCTGAACTGAGCAAAAGAACTCTCAATGACTGGCAACACCACTGTCTTCCAGGCTGCACATGTCAGAAAGCCCCACCCTTTTTACATCAACAACCCTACCAATTAATCAAGTTTTCTGCAGCATCACCCATCACTGTCTGTGTTCAGGCTTTTAACATTTCTCATTTAAATTTCTAAAACAGCCTCAAACTCATGCCTCCCATTTAAAATGAATAGCCTTATAATCCATTTTCCACAGTTCTACTTTGTGTTCAGTGTAACATATGAGCTTTTATATAAAATATATCAAATTTTGGGGCCCAGGATATAGCTCAGCGGCACAGCATCTGCCTGGCAGGCGCAAGGTCCTGAGTTAGATTCTTAGTACCCACCTCCACACAAAATATATCAAATTTTTCATGAGGTGACTGCCTTGTATTTTTTCTGCTGTGGGATATCCACTTACCAAGTTATAATATGATTCTTTTATTTTCTACCTCCTATTTTTTACCTCTGATTCTCTTTTTGTCAATACGGTCTTCATACTTCAACTGACTAACTCCTTTTACTGATTTCTGGGATTCTGTGTTTCAGGTATATTATGAGTTATATAACTCTGCTGCTCTTTCTGGGGTCCAGTCCTTCCTTAACTTTATGATATGATCATCAGAAAGCCAGGGCTTGAGGTCCATCATGTTGAGCAGAGTGTGGCCGCTTGAAGAATCTTTGTAAAAATCATTGTCTTCACTGGCTCTCTTTCCTAATCACTCTTTTTGATGCAATCAACAGTTGGTTAGTGTGGTTATTTGTCTTAGTTTAATAACTTAACCATTATTATTTTACTCAAATATTTAACCTACTTTTAAAACTCTTTCTAAAGGGGGTTCTTACCTTGGTTGAAGTAGTGGGCAAAATGACTTCAAATGTCTAGTCTGCCTGAGACTTTTGTGTTTCCCTTGATCTGTAGACTTTTACTTTCTGGCTATAATATTGCAATGTAAAAGGTTTACAATTGTACATATTCTCAGATGATAATCTTTGTTTTCACCTGGGCCCTTATTTTTTGGCATACATCAGTATTAAATTCTTTTTTTTAAATTTCTAAGCATACTATTTTCTAATCTTGACCCAGATTCAATGCAGTGATTCCAACTCCCAGGCTTTCCAGCAATTGTACTCATACATGCTTGATAGGTAGTTATATTTGAAGGATTAGCCCTGATCTTACAATGTTTCAAATCTCTGAGTTGCTGTGAGTTTATGTAGAAAATTGCATAAAGCATGCTTAACATGGTCATTGTGAAATAAATGTCAAGAATTTTCCTGTTAAAAATACATTTAAGATATAATGTTATTATAAAATTGCAATACTATGATTCTGGCATGACATATCTTTGGAGAGGCAAGTGTGTGTAAGAAAAAAGAAGTAACTGTATAAAAAATGAGTAAATATAAGAGAGGAGGGGATGTGAATGAATCTGATAAGCTGAACTTTGAAGTGTTTGATCTTCAGTGGACTCTATTACACATAATAAAATATCCAAAGGCCTTGAAAGATTACAAAGAATCCTAAATTTCAGTGTCATAGAAGTTCTACTGTCTCTCAAAGAATAATTGAACCAATATAAGAATTTACTTACAAAATACGAAAATATTACATAGTTATTGATCATGTGGATAAAAGGCAGGTAGGGAGCTTTGTGTTATAAAAGAAGTGACAATATTTTTGAGCACTATGGGTCTGTGATAAATGGAATTTATTCAGAAGGAAAAATTCAAATACTTATGTTTTGTAAAACCATTGCTCAAAAGTACATAAAGAATTTCTTTGTTTCAGTTATTTCACTTTCAGTCTGGTCAGAAAAAAATAATGGCATCTTTAATCAAAATTTCTGATTCACACAAGTAAAAAAATAAATATATACTCACATAAATGTTTTCTATGTATTACTTTTCTGTCTTTGTCATTTCCAGGCTTGGTTTAGAAATATGCAGAGAGAGTCCTGTTATTCTTCCACTTCTCAACATTGCATATTACATTCAACTTTGTTATTGGCCCATCCCTTGAAAACACTCTGAACTTAGGTGGGTATCATGTTAACAGTAATTACAGATTTCATTATACTCCATTCTACTCATAACTTGAATATGAAGCATCTAGAATAAAAAAGTATTCTTATACTTTCCAATACTAGTTCTCTAGTACTACTTGAGAAAAAGACAGATCCATGTATAAAATAGTAGCAAAATGAAAATGATCTCTGCCTATAATTTAGAGTTCCATGAATGTGTGGTCAATGGAAAATGTTTGAAAGGAAAATTTCTAATCCTCTCTGTTTTTACATCTTTGCATTAAAAATAATTAGGGGTTTACTTTTGTATTTTATTTCCAAGTCCTACTTTTTGACAAGATTTAGTGAAATAGACTCGTATAATAAAGTCATTTTTAAAAATTGTTTTTCATATCAAATCTCATTCACTAGGAATATATAGCATGAATCAAATAAAAGATATTGTATGTGTCTCAAAATAATGCTTACTATTTTGGCTTGGGGAGCAGCTCAGTGATAGAGTGTTTTCCTAGCATGCCTAAGGCCCTAGATTTGATCCCCAGTTCTACTCAAAACCAAAACCAAACAAACCAAAACAATCCTCCAAAGATCTGAACTTATTATTTATAATTACTACTAATAATATTATTTGTTATGTATATAGTATATCAAAAGAATGATAAACATATGAGTTTTAATCACCAAAATAATACAACAGAGAAATTATTTGTCTTTCTTTTGAGTGTATGAATGGAGGCCATAGGGGCAGTCTGGTTCTCTGACACCTATCAGTAATTGTCAAAGCTGGATATCAAACACTGGCCTGATTCCAAATTCCACAATCATAGTTTTAGCACATTCATTGATTAAGTCACAAAAATTGTACATGGAAGAGAGAAGACTATTCAGGTTACAGACAACTTTTAGGAAATTTAGGTTCAGAAGAAGTAAGAAAAATTATGAATATGAAAGCAATCGAGTAAACTATATTCTATACTATTCTTTGCAAAATAAACTAAAATCACATAAGAGAATTCTGGATACAGACAAATTAAGCAGACAGTACCAACAAACTAATTAAAAAATCTTCAACAGTTTGTAAATTAGACATACATTTCTAAATTGCACATGATTCAGAAAAAAAGGTACAATAAAAGAAAATATTTTAAGTGAATTAAATTGTAGCAAAACACTGCGTAACAAAGTCTATAGATTTCATCTAATGCTGTACTTAGGTAGATATTTAATCTTAAATTATCAATAATGGAAAAGTGAAAAAGAAATAAACTAATTGATTATCTAAAGAAGTCAAAAGTATAGCTCTCCAAAGTTATAAAGAAGGAAAAAGTAATGAATGGAACAGAAATCTAAAACATCAAACACCAACATTTAGTAAAGATAGAAAAATCCAAAGTTAGCTTAGAAAATTAATAACATTAATAAGTACCCATTAAAACTGATGTGAAAAATATGGTATGAATACCAGTATCAAGAATGAAAAGGAAGCGACCCTGCCTCGAAAAACCAGGGTCGGGAGTTTGGCTCAGTGGCTTAAGCGCCTGCCCTGGCAGGCGCGAGGTTGTGAGTTCAATCCCCGGTGCCGCAAAAAAAAAAAAAAAAAAAAAAAAGAATGAAAAGGAAGCACCAGACATGGTGGCACATGCCTGCAATCCTAACACTCAGGAGGTTGAAGCAGGAAGTTTCCTGCTAGTTTGAAGGCAGCCTGAACTACAAAGTGAGTTGAAGGCCAGCCTGAACTACAGAGTGAGACCCTATCACAGAAAAAAAAAATCCCAGCACCACTACTGATATTAAAAGAATTATTACGAAAATAAGTTGGAAAAATATAATATTATATAACCATATTTCTGTAAAGAAATATACACCAGTAAAATATAACAATAGATAATATGTAGAAATTCCCGCAAAAGATTAATAATTTCATATTTGAAAATAAATTAATATTGTGAATATTAATTTTACTTTTAAATACTTTAAACCTTTATTATTAATCCTAAGTAAATTAAATCTCTAGCTTAAAGCTTCCCCTGAAAAAGCATAGATTTAGATAACTTACTGCTAAGCTCTAACAAAACTAAGATGTATTTAACTGGATGTAAGTTCAAAACGATAAAAGTAAATATATATATGAGCTATGTATAATTTTGGCAAATCTGATACATGTATCTGAAAAAACTTACACCTCATTTTAATTCATAAATTATGTTTTCAAACATTTTAAACAGAATATAAATAACCTAACCCAGAAATATTTTCCTAAAAAAAGTACAAGCAAAATAGATTCATTCTAGGTATCTGACTATTTATGTATGCTAAAATCAGTTAATATATCACATAAACAAAAGAAAAAAATCTTTATACTTTGACTATATAAATAGTTGGAGGAACAAGATTTAATGAATTCAAAATTTAAACAGAAAAATATCTTTAAAAATTCAGAATTGAGATCATCTTTTGGCCACCACTGGGATCCAGGTGAGTCATGCTATAGGAAGGAAGCCCCTCCCCTTGTTATGACATTACTGAAGTGAACTGCCTGGGAAGACCCAGCGACCAGAAGGAACACCAGCAACACAGTAGGTCCCAACTAAGGCACCCAGGATGGAATGTTGAAACTAGGTGTGAAAAGTCTGAAGTAACAATAATAATACAGGCCAACAGGTAACTGAGGCCTCTATGGGACTGACAACCAGCTCAGGAAGAATTTAGGACTTGGTAATAGGCCTTTTGCTCTCAATTTTTTCCTTGCTCTTTCTGTTTCTTTCTTTTATTCTATTTTTCTTCTTTTCTGAATGGCTGGGTAGAGCTTCAACCACAGAAACTAATCTCATTCTGATAACCCAGAAACTGAGTTCAGATAATCCCTCAAATACTCCTTCATTCTTTCTTTTCTACTCTCCAGTCTAGTTTCCCAAACCTCAAGCAATCATCATTTGCCTGCCAGCCTTGTTTCTAATTCCTTGCCAGTTATTTTTGTTTTATGAACTATCCTCCTTAAATTTCCCCACCAAGTGTAAAACCACTCTACCAAGGGAAAACCCTTTCCATGCAACTTCCTAATTTATGATCAGTTCGGTTATATAGCTATAGACTCTGCTCCTATGGTCTAAAAAGTACAAAATTGATAGTTACCACAGTTTGCCAGTTTCTAAATTGTGCTTGATGCTATTGTTATAGCTAATTTTACTACCTTAGTTAGGATGTCATATCTATTATAATCAGTTGTTCTCCCTTCTGTAGCAATACTGGGAAGCTCTGGAGTACTAACCACACCAGAGTCCTACACCAAAGGACCAGGGATTGAGCCAAACAGATAGGAACATCACACTCTTAATTAGTTAGGAAGGTAGGATCTATAACAGACATAAACCAAAAAATCTCCTACACATAGAGGACATCCATGAAGAACAGACTTTTCCTAGAGAGACCTTAATATGAGTGATATAACTGCCTACTAAAAAACCCCACAAAATGATTATAGAAAAGAAAATAAAAACTTTTCTGAAATATAAAATGACATACAAAAAAGCAAAATGCAATTTCAGGCCTTCAGCCCACCCAGAATAAGTCCAGGCGATATCAACATAGAATAAATTGGAATTTCTAGAATAATAGCAACCTAACTAAAGAAACAAATCCATCAGACTATAGAGGAAATCAGATCAGAAATAATCTCTCAGGTAAAAAAAGAAATGTCAATATTTATAAAGGAATTGCTCATGAAATCTAGATTAGAAATAGATAAAAAATAACGCTAGGAAGAGGCTAGAAACAGTGAATGATCAACATAGGAAAGAATTAGAATATATAAAATGGATTCAAGCAGATATTCAGGAAATTAAAAGTTTCTTTGAAAGCTGGCAAAATTACTTGAATGAAACTGAAGACAGACTTTCAGACCTTGAAGATAAGATCACCACTAGTGATAATGAAAGGAAGATCTTCTAAAATAACAAAGGATCAGAAACTAACAATTCAACAGCTGCAAAGAAAAATAATATAATAATAATTGGTATGAATGAAAAAGGAAAGTCAACACAAATGACAAAAAATTTTTGTAGAAGTAATAGCAGAAAATTTTCCAAGCATGGGAAAAGAATCTGACATGCAGGTAAGTGAGGTGTATAGAACTTCAATTAGCCATGACCAAAATAAATCTCCACTCTGACATATAATAATCAAGATCCAAGAAATCCAACACAAGAACAGAATATTAACAGAAAAGAAACAGATCACCTATAAAGGAAAGCCCATTAGAATCACAGCAGAATTCTCAACACACTCAATTCAAGAAGAGTTTAGAGTGAAATATTTCATGTCCTGAAACAAAGCAATTTCCAAACCACATTGATGCAGCCTGCAAAGCTATCTTTCAAAATTAATGGAGAAATAAGACACTTCCATGATAAGAGCAACTGAAGAAACACATGGCCACCAAACCAACACTACAAAGTATACTGAAAAATATTCTAGACAGAGACAAAAATGACCACAATTTTAAGAACAACAGAAGGAAACCAACAAATTAATCAGAAAGGAAAAGTAGGGAACCAACAGCAGGAAAATGGCATGACAAAGGTAAGCCAATACATATTAGTTATTAACATCAATGTAAATGACCTTGATTCACCAATCAAAAGAAACAGATTGGCAGAATGGATCAAGAAACAAGAGCCAACAATATGTTGTATGCAAGAAACACATTTAACTCATAAAGAAATTCATAAAGCAAAAATCAAAGGATGGAAAACAATATTCCACGCAACAGGAACACAGAAAAAAGCAGGGATACCTATTCTGTTTGCAGACAATATGTTCAAACCAAGAATGATCAAAACAGACAAAAAAGTCACTACATAATTGTTAGGGAAAAAATTCAAGAGGAAGAGATAAACATCTTAAATATATATGCACTAAATACAGTAGTGCCCAACTATATAAGACAAATATTAATAGGATGAAAAACTCAAATATACAATAACATGATTGTAATGGGGACTTTTATTATCTCATTGTCACAAAGAGATAGTTCAGGCAGACAAAAAGATCAGCAAAGAAATAGCAGAACTAAGCCAAAATTGTGAACAAATGGACTTAATAGACATTTATAGAGTGTTCCACCCAGCAACAACAGAATACATATTCTTCTCAGCTGCACACAGGACATCCTCTAAAACAGACAACATACTAGCCCACAAAGCATGCTTAAGTAAATGCAAAGGTATTAAAATTATCCCACGTATATTATCTGACCATAGTGCACTGAAATTGGAAATTAATGGCTGAAGAAACTGCAAAAACTCCATAAACACATGGAAATTAAATAACACCCTCTTGAACAACCAATGAACCATAGATGAAATCAAAGAACAAATTAAACAGTATCTATAATCAAACAAAAATGCAAATAAAATATACTGGAACCTATGGGATATAATGAAAGCAGTCCTAAGGGGAAAATATATAACAGTGAATTCTCACATCAGGATAACAGATGAACCAAATAAACAACCTAATGTTCACAAAAAGTTTTTAGAAAATTAGAGCAAGTCAAACCCAAAGCCCACACAAGGGAGGAAATTATAAAGATCAGAGTAGAAGTTAATGAAATTGAGACCAAGAAAACAATACAAACAATTAATGAATCAAAGATCTGGTTCTTTGAAAGGATAAATAAAATTGATAAAACCCTAGTCAACCTTATTTAAAAAAAGGAAATAAAAACCTCAAATTCATGCAGTCAAGAACAAAAAGGGTGAAATTACTACAGGTCCTATGGAAATTCAGAAGATCATCAATAGCTACTTTAAAAAGTCTTTACTTATTTAGACTGGAAAACACAGAAGAAATAGACAGATTCCTAGAAACATGAATTACCAAAGCTGAATCAATAAAACATAAAAATTATGAATAAATCACTATCAGTTAATGAAATTAAAAATATAATTAAAAACTTACCAGCATAGAAAAGCCCATGTTCTGATGGAATCATAGCTAAATTCAGCAAGAAATTTATAGATTTAATGCCATACTCCTCAAATCTAATGAAATTGAAAGGTAAGCGATACTTCCTAACTTATTACTGGAGGCAAGTTTTACTCTGATACAAAACCAGGGAAAGACTCAACCAAAAAAGGAAACAATAGGTGAATCTCCCTAATGAACATAGATGCAAAAATCCTCAGTAATAAAATACTAGAAATGGAATACAGCAAAACATCAAGAAGATTATATGCCATGACCAAGTGGGTGTTGCAGTCAGAGTTTGCAAGGAAAACAGTCTAATACAGGACACATAATTTATAGAAATATTTTACAATAGTCACCCAAAGGGTCAAACACAAAAAGTGCAGGAAATCTCTCCACACACTAAAGACCACAAAGAATCCAGCTGAGGGCCCAGATCCCATGGTACTGTCCTACATGAGTCCATCTGAAGATCTAGAACCATGGCAATGGCTCATGCAAGTTTGTTTCACAGATGTGTGCTGGCAAGTACCAAAGATCAGTGGGGGAAGCTAGAAAGTCTGTGCCAGCAGGATGAAGGATCTGTGCCAGCAGGCTGAGGATTCAGCCCTAGAACCAGGAAGTGATGATCAAGGACCAGAGCTCCCCTGAAAAGTACCACAGCCATCATTAGTGACAATGAGGTCCTGAGCGCCTCCAATGATGAGAATAGCTGAGTTCATATCAGGAAGCCAGAATGACAAAGTTCTCCAGGAGATTTAACAGCACACCATCTTACCATCTGAGGCCAGGAATCAACACTCGAAGTAAGGAGCAGAGCTCCCTACAAAGTGAACCACAGCCATTCTCAGTGACAACAAGGTCCCGAGCTCCTTTGATGATAGCAGCCAAGTTCACATCCAGAAATAAGCTCAACAAGCTCCTCCAGGAGAACCAACAGCAACAGAAAAACAAACAACAAAGAGAACCAACAACACCACCTCTTCCTCTCCAGTTCTCCTCTTTATGTTGGCAATAATCATCAGGTGGGCTATCCACTCAGCACCATGTTGACTCAATTCAGCTGATTGTTGCAAGTTGACCACCAGTTGTCAATCCACTACAGTGGGATTCATCACAAGAATACACAGATGGTTCAACATATATAAATCAATTAACATAATATACTATGTCAACAGAGCCAAGGACAAAAATCTCATGATCATCTCAATAGTTGTAGAAAAAGTTTTTGATAAAGTCCAACATCCATTCATGATAAAAACCTTCAGAAAGTTGGAATATATGGTCTTTACTCAATCTGTTAAAAACTGTCTATGACAAACCAAAAACCAACATCATACTAAATGAACAAAAGCTGAAAACCTTCACTCTAAAATGAGGAACAATACAAGGAAGTCCACTATCACCAATGCTATTCAATATGGTTCTGGATACACTAGCCAGAGCAATTAGAAAAGAGAGAGAAATAAAAGGAATAGTGATAGAAAAGGAAGAGCTAAAGTATTATTTCCAGATGACATGATATACTACATACTCACCAAAACTCCATTGAAGGACTTCTAGAATTAATAACCAATTTCAGTAGCATAGTTGAATACAAAGTCAACACTCAAAAATCAACAGCATTCATGTACACAAACAACAAACTCACTCAGAGAAAAATTATGGAAATAGCAACTTTCACAATGGCATCCAAATAGTGAAATACTTAGAAATCGATCTAACAAAGGAAGTAAAAGATCTATATATTGAAAACTACAATATGTTAAAAAAGGAGATTAAAGAAGATACCAGAAAATGGAAAGAAATCCCTTGTTTATGGATAGGAAGAACCAACATTATGAAAATGACCATCCTGCCAAAACTGTTACACAGTTTTAATGCAATCCTCACCAACATACCATTTTCATACCTCACAAATCTAGAGAAAACATTCCTAAAATTCATTTGGAAACAAAAGGGACTTAGAATAGCAAAGACAATCCTGGGCAACAAAGGCAAGGAAGTAAGCCTCACAATCTCAGACTTGAAATTATACTACAAAGCTACTGTGATAAAATCAGCATGGTACTAGCAAAAGCAAAACACCAAAAAAACAAAAAACAAAAAACAGACCTGAGGATCAGTGGAACAGATTAGAAGATGTAGACACAAAACCAACACACTCAGCCACCTTCTCTTTGACAAAGGGGCCAAACATATTCACTGGAAGAATGATAGCCTCTTTAATAAATGTTGCTGCAAAAACTGGCTTTCCACATGCTGAAGACTAAAACTAGGCCCACGTATATCACCATGCACTACACTAAAGTCAAAATGGATCAAAGATCTAAATAGTAAAACCTAAATTCTATATCTGCTGGAAGAGACATTAGGCAGAAATCTTGAAAACATATGGGTAGGTAGAAAATTCATGAACAAAACCCAAACTGCATGTGAAGTTCTTCAAAGAAACAACACCTGGGATCTCATCTTACTAAAAACTTTTTGGACATCAACAGAAGTCACCAACAGAGTGAAAAGGAAAACTGCAAAGTGGGAAAAAATTTAGCCAAGTGTCCCTCAGGCAAAGAAATTCTACCTAGAACATATAAAGAACTAAACAATAATCAAGCCCCACAATTTGAGGACCCAATCCAACAATGGTATCTGAGATTAATATGCACTTCTCAGATGAAGAAATACACATGGAAAATAAATACATGAAAAAATGTTCAACATCATTGATCATTTGAAGAATGCAAATTAAAACAACTGTGAGATTTCATCTTACATCAGAAAGAATGGGATCATCAAGAAATCAACCAAGAACCAATGCTGGCAGGGTTTTTTGTGAAACAGGAACTCTTCTCCACTGTTGGTGTGAGTGTACCCTGGTACAATCACTGTGGAAATCATTTTGAAGATTTCTCAAGAAACTAGGATTAGAGGTCCTGTTCAACCCAGTTATTCCCCTTCTGGGTATTTTCCCAGAAGAATTAAAAACATCGTACCACAGCAATATATGTGCACCCATGTTTTTAGCAGCACAATTTATAGTAGCTGAATCTTGGAAACAACCCAAATGTCCCTCAACTGAGGAATGGATAAAAAATGTGGTATTTTTATATAATGGCTTACTACTCTGCTATAAAGAAGGATAACCTCGAGGTTTTTATGGGTAAATGGATACAGTTAGAGATCATACTCATAAGTGAAATAAATCAAACTCTCATGTGTAAACCTTGTATGGTCTCCTTAGTGCAGGAAAATGAAAAAGTAAATAAGATCCAAAATCTACAATAGATATTGTGAAAGGGCAAAAAATTGCTCAAAAAAAAAAAAAAAAGAACAACAGGGATGGTGAAAGGAGAAACCACAGAAGAAACACACATATATGATCTACAATAGTTATACTATTGCTTTCTTTTAGTTTATTGAAACTTGCAAATAACATTTTGAATTAAGAAGTGAGTTATTGGATACACATCAAAATATAAAAGTTAATTGTACTTCAATTAACCAACAACAAAGACAATGAAACTTTACAACATTCAATTTGCAATCACATCAAAATGTATACTCTACTGGTAAATCTAATAGAAGCTATGCTATAGAAAATCCAGTGGTGAATCTAACAGAAATTTTCAAATCCTCTAATCTCCAAACTTATTACATGCTGTTTGAAGAACCTCAGGAAAAATTTAAATAAATTAAAGATGCATAGGCTAAGAAAACTCAATATAATAAACATTTATTTCTATCTCAATTAATGTCTGATTTCAACGGAATCCCAAGAAAAGTTCTATTGTAAAATGAAGCATTTAAGCTGAGCATGGTGGCACACACCGTTAATCGCAGCACTCAGGAGGCTGAGGTAGGTGGAGCATTGTGAGTTTGGGGCCGGCTTTGGCTGCAATGTGAGCAAGGTTGGCCTGAATTACATAGTGCGACCCTGCCTCCACAAAAACAGGGCCAGAAGTCTGACTCAGTAGCTTAAGCGCCTGCCTGGCAGGCATGAGGTTGTGAGTTCAATCCCTGGTACTGACAAAAATAGAAAAAATAAAATAAAATGAAGCATGTAACAAATAAATTGTAAAATTTTATAAAATTGAAAGGGTCATGTACAAACATTGAAATCTTTATGAATAAGAAATAAAAGATATTGTAGCCTAATGCAGACAATGTACGTAAAAGTATATTTTGACAGCAGAGTTGCCTTATTTGTTTTATATATCCTTTGGCATAATAGTCTGGTTTTCAATCTGTACATATGATAATTAACTTCATAAGGTTTTATAAGATAAATAAATGAACCCAATACTAAAAACTTAAAAAGGGTGAAAGAAGTGGGGAGAAAGAAGGGAACTGAAAAGTGTTATGTACGTGTACTAATCTTCTACAGTGAATATAATCATTGTGTAGTGCAAACAAGTACTACTAAAATCAAAAAATAAAAATAAAAAAGAGATGAGATGGGGAAGGAAAGGAAGGAAAGGGATGTAAAAAGAAATTAAGATATATTACATATATGATTCAGTTCCATGCAAGAAATGTAAACATTCTACACTACAAACACATACTAACAAATAAAATTAACTGAACAAGTAAAGAGAGAACAAATTGGGACATATACACTCAAGAGTTTTCGTAAAGTTACAATACTTTTAAAAGTGCAATACTAGTAAAATGATAGTGAAATCAACTAATGGAACATCATAGAGCCTATAAACATACATAAACTCATAGATCCTTCTATTAAACCAGACACTACAAAGTGGTAAGGAAAATTATTGTAAGTTACTGTATTGGTTGATCCTGTGTCCCCTCAAGGGCTCATGTAATTTGGACGGGACTGAGTCTGGTATTTGTGATTGGTTTGTTGTCTAGCACTGGGATTGGTGGTGTGAGTGCTGCACTCGCACAGGGTTGGAGCCAACATACAGAGTAAGGGCAGGATGAATGTGTGTCTAGACTGTCTCTCTCTTGACCTCTCTCTCTCGTGGTTTGCCCTGCTGTTTTGCAGTGGCCAAGAATGATGGCCTTGCCACACCATGCTGCCTTGGAGCCAACTAAATATGGACTGAAATCCTGAGAACTGTAAGAAATAAACCTTTCCTTCCCTAATTTTGGGCATCAGGTGTTTTGTCTCAGCAACGAGTAAAAAGTAACTAAGACAGTTACATTTTCAGATACTAATGAAAAAAATGTCAAGAAATAAGGAAAACAACGAGCAATGTTTTGAAACAAAGCATTCAGGAATGCAGAACAAAATGTATGGAAAATTATTACCATTTACCCTCTTTTTTTATTGTGGCAAATTTGCATAATATAGTATTTATATTTGTCATTTTTAAGTGTGCAGTTCAGTGGTGTTAGAAACATTCATATTGTGCAACACCCACATCTTCTCTAGAGCTGTTTGATCTTTCTAAAACCCTGCACCTATTAATTATTAAATCCCTGTTTGTGGCCCTCACCCTAATCCACTGCAAACTACAATTCAACCATTTATTTGTGGCTTTGTGAATTTTGCTAGTATTGATTATGTTATATAAATGGACTCATACAATATGTGCCATAATGTCTTTAAGGTTCATCTATTTAACAACATGGGCAGAATTTCTTTCTTTATTTTTTTTTTTTTGAATTTCTTTCTTTTTGAGGCTGAATAACATTCCAATGTATGTGTATGCCTCATGTGTTTACCCATCCTTGTGTCATTGAATATTTAGGTTGTTTCCACCTTTTGGAAAATGTGAACACAAATGCTATGATCACTGGTATACCAATATATAGTCATGTCTCCAAGTACATGATAACTTTAAATTTTCATTTAGTCTCATAAGAGGTTAGGAAACTTGTAGTGACAGTAAGAAAAGGGGACATAAAGGATAATCATTAATCCTTGCTTATTCTGGGATATTTACAAATATGACAACTGAGGTATTTTATTTGGAAGATCTCTCAGAATCAGAAAGTAGTAGAATTTTAGGCTCAGAAGACGTGATGGATAGGACTGAGACTCTGATCTCTAGACTTCCCAATAATAAGTATGAACATCAAATCAGTCACCTTGAGAAGGGACCAACACCTTCCCTGAAAGTGTAGAAAAAAATTCCCTTTGTGCAAAGGCCGACAAGAGAGTAATACCTCAGCTTAATAAAACTGATTTGCTGACAAGCAAAATTCTGAAGCATACACTTAAGGAGTAAGAGAAATGTAAAAAGAAAGAAGGATTAAGATGGAAGGTAATAAGATGAATGAGACACCTGGCACATCTCTAAATTTAAATTGGAATGAATAAATGAGTAATTTTGAGGATAAGAAACCATTATACATGAAAAAACTGACTAAATGACATTGAAGGAACAAGAAATTCGTTTGACTGTCAAAATGGATAGAAAATCCGGATTAAAAATATTACTGTGTTAAAAAGGGACACATTAAATAAGGATACTGAAAGGGTAAAGTCACAGGAAAGAACTATATATATATATATATATATATATATATATATATATATATATATGTTGAGCAAATGACAAAGACAATAAAGTAGATAAATCTGTAGCACTCATTAGAAATTTATATTTAGAGCAAAAATAATGATTCAATTGCCTAAAGGAAAGTAAATCACCAATTGAATTATATGAGGAAACTGAAATTATAGCATGACCCTGAAGAAGTTTAACCAATTTAATAATCAATTAGTCAAGTAGATAATGGTTGCAAATCTATGTATTTGAACGGTGCAAATAATAAGCTCAAATCTCACTCCTGGCAACAAAGAATGTATTTTTCTCTTAAACTCATATAAATTAAGACCACGTATTAGGCTCTAAACTGGTTTGCACTAAAGAGTTTGACGTTGCTAGAGTTGGTGCATTTTTTGCTGCTGCAGTTGCCTATGGATGTCACACTGCACCTTCGACATGGACTTACCTCAGAAGCTCCAAGGAGTTTCCAGGCCTTCACCCTAGAACTGGCACTTTATCCTTGTTCTGAGGCCTGGAACATTGTAGACTGGGGAGCGATGGGATCTTTCGTCTTCCCAGTGTGTGGACAGCCATCACAGATGATTCTGCTTTTGATTCTGATTCTTTTCTCTGTGGGTAGTGATGAAAATTATATCTACTAGCACAGTGTTTTGCTATTGCTTTGATTTGTAAGATGCCACATGTTTTATTTGTTGGTTTTGATTTTAAGTGAAATGTCAACACAGTAAAAAAGACAAATAACATTTTAAGAAAATAATTTTTACTTTCTGGACTCCTGAAAGTCTTGAATGCTCCCCAGGGTGAAGAAAGCACATTTTTAAGACTTTTGAGTCTAGAGATAATGGTTACATAAACATTTTACAGTATGGAGATACATTGATGTACCAATATTTGCAATGATAGAAAAAGGAAAATTGTGAAAGTTATAAGGAACAATAGGCTATTTGCCTCACAAGGTTGTAAACATCCTACAAAGCTTTAAATTCAGAGCTTTAAATATAACCACATATAAGACACATAGGCAATTGTATCAGATCACATAATAAGGTCTAGAAAGAGATAACAGTACAATATACAATGAAATAAATTAAAACTATGCTATTTGATTATGTGAGGGAAAAGATGGTTTGTTTAGTGTTGGTACTTTTATAATTGTTCCTATAATTGTGTGGAAAAAAATCCAAGTATGTATTCTATATAAAATGGCATATGTCACATAAATACCATCCAGATTTAAAAGGAAAAAGTAAAACATGAAAATAATGAAGGAAAATTAGAATTGTATTTGTGGAAATTTGATACAGTGGGGAAGTCTACCTAAATAGGACTGAAAAAATGAGCTATATATTTAGAACTTGGAGGAAAACCTCATAAAGTAAAAAATGAAAACACAAAAGCTAAATCGGCATCAAAATGATTATAAAATACACACAATGATTTATTAATCACAGTATAAAACACCTCCCAAAACTGATAAGGCAAAATGCCCAATAGAGCACTGAAAAAAATATGACCCAATAATTAATAATTTCAGTGTTTAATGAGGTTGAATATATTATCAGTCTTCAAATCAGAGACAGGTTAAGTCAAAATGAGATACTATTTCTGAAAAATTGTTAGAAGAGGGATAACTTCAGTGGATGACAAGAAAGAAATTATAAATTGACAAAAGTATGCAAAAGTAATCCAGCAACATATATTCAAATAATAAACAATAATTGTATGATGAAGAAATGTTGCTGGGGGACACATTTCCTTTAGCAATAAAAGAACTAGGAAATGATCATGCACATATAAAATCCTACTGTCTTGTTTATAGGTTCAACTCTTAAAAAAATGAAGCTATGAATGTCTTTGAACAAGAAATTATTGCAATATTTGGTAGATTTATAAAATAAATTATGATGCAAGAAATAAGTTTGAGTTATGAATATAAATGACTTGAAGGAATGCTTTATTGAATTAAATTATAGAAATAAATAACCAAATAATATATATAGCTCATACATGTATCTATTCCTGTCTATAAACATACAAGAAAAATGGATATTGAGAAAAGTAAAAAAGAGAAGGGTTCTGTATCTTCCTTTTGCACTGTTTTTGTTTGCACCACTTGTTTCAGTGAATTTATATATATTCTCGTGAAAAGGCAAAATATGTACTAGATAATATGAAGATGCTTTTTACTCAGCCATGAATATATTTTCCTCTCCTTGTTCTCAATGAAGATATGAAAGGTAAGAAAAAGAAAATCAAAGTAGCTGACCTGATAGTTCAGATTGAATTACTAATTTTGGTACTATGTTAATTTGATGATTGATTTAGCTTGCACATGACTGTATTATTTCTCATATTTTATTCATAAGTTGCCTAACCTTGTAACAACACTGCATCCTCTTGTTTATAATAAACTCATGTATGCTGGAGATCAAGTACCATTTCTTGCTTTTCGGTAGCTCTTACTAATATTAACCCTAATGTCTTATATATGCACTTAGATGAACAAAGAAGAAAAAAAATTCTCCACTTATTTTATAGATCAATAAAATTTTATGACATTCACTTAGAGATTTTGCATATTTTTGTTGTATTTATTCTCTGATACTTAATATTCCTTCATAACATTTAAAGGATTTGTTACATTTAATCATTTTCTAGTTTCTTGTCAATGGCAGGTGTAATTGATTTACTATAATAGTTTATATCAAATACTTTGCTATTCTTTCCTATTAATCCAGTAATGAGTCTTTTCTACTTAGAAACACTAATTTAGTCTTACTTCTGGATTGACTTGCATGTACAAAAAATGTAATAATATACATTTCTCCTTTATTCTTGATTTGAAAGGGACTAATTATAATATTAAAATGCTATTTTATTTATGTATATATATGGGTGTATGTGTACATACACATGTCTTCTTTATTTATTACTAAGAATTATTTTTTTACACAAAAGTGTATTGATTGTTTTGGAAATATTTAAACTTTAAGAAGTCTTAATTTCCAATATCCTTGTTTTAAAAAGGAAACAAAATTGTAGAATTCCTAGGTTAATACAATGACTGAAATTGTGGAGTCATTTAAATGACACTTTTTGGGTAGGCTCTGGAGGATCTGAGCTCTGAGCTCTGCCCAATCCTGTGTCCCAGCACAATGCAGCCAGTCACACAAGCCTCAGAGGTACTCAGGCCCACACAGCCCAGTTCAAAGACCCAGAGCCATCCATCAGGGGGAGTAACCTGGCCAGCCACATGGAACCTAGAGGTTCCAAGTCCCTCCCAGCCCAGCCAAAAGCCCCAGCACCATACTTTGGGGGTGTGCCCTGGCTAGCCATGTGGATCCCAGAGCTCCCAAGCTCTGCCCATCCCAGTGCAGGTCCCCAGTACCACACCTCAGGGGTGTGTCTTGGCTAGCCATGTGATCCTAGAGGTTCCAAGCTCCATGCAGCCCAGCACCATACTTTGCAGTGTGTATCCTGGGAAAGCAGACCTCCACCCAATCCAGCACAATGCCTCAGAGCCATTGGGGAGTGTCTTAGATAATCTTATAGGTCTTAGAGGAGCTGAGCCCTGCCCAGCCCAGCATAGTGCTGAGGTTCCATCTGCCATTCATGGGGCACCTGAGGGAGAAGCGCAGTCCAGAAAAGTATGACCAGAGACCCTCCACCATTGGTGGGGGAACCTCAGTAAACTGAAATGGCAGAAGCCCTACATACCAATATTCTGCCACCCCAGCAGCCTCTGTTCAGAGGAACCCAATTGCCTGGCCCAACCCTGAACACTGCCAGACAGTCAGTCATCATGGTAAGCACCTTTGACTTAATCAGCATGTCTGGAGGAAACTAGGAAAATGGAAAAACAAAAGAGCAAAATGCAGTCTCAGACCTCCAGCCCACCAAGAACAAGCCAAGGAAACACTAACATGGAAGATATCAGTAATTGCACAATTGAAATTTCTGAAACGATAGCAGTTGAAGTAAAGAAACAACTCCATGAGGCTGTAGAGGAAATCAGATCATAGATAATCTCTCAGGTAAAAAAAGAAATGACAAACATTAAGAAAGAAATGTTGAGTGTATCTAAAAAAGACATAGATTTAAAAAAAGAGGAACAGCCTTTAATCCCAGCACTTGGGAGACTGCAGCAGGAGGATTGTTGTGAGTTTGAGACCAGCCTGGGCTACAAAGTGTGTTCAAGGCCAGCCTGAACTGTGTAGTGAGACCCTGTCTTAAAAAATAGGGCCGGGGATTTAGTTCAGTGACCTAAATGACTGCCTGGTAGGCACGAGGTTGTGAGTTCAATTCCTGGTACAAAAAAACAAAACAAAATAAAACAAAACAACAACAACAACAAAAAAAAAAAAACAAAAAAAGGAGGAACATAAGAAAATGATGTGGTATCTCCTGCTTGTTCATTGACTCCAATTAATCTTAAGTTATTCTTCTTTGTCTCATCAAGCAGCTGCTGAATTGATTTCTCATGTTCCCTTGCTAGTCTTGAGAAATCTTTCTTTTCCTTTTCACTAACTGCAAACCTGCCTTCAATATCTGAGATCCTGTCCTCACATTGGCCTAATCTGCTAGGAATACTTTCGGTGGAGTTTTTATTCTCCTGAACATCTGCTTGATCTGTTTTATGGAATCCATTTGCTTCCTATGTTGTGCTTCCATAATTTGGTTAAGATTATTTATTTTTTTGTCTGTATCTGCTCTAACATTACTAAGTATGGTGTGTATTTTGGCAATCTCTGTGGTTATTTGAGAGATTATTTCTGACTTCATTTTTTCCAGAGCCTCATTCAATTGCTTTGTTACCACTTAAGAGAAACCTGGTGGGGGGCTTTTGGATTTTTCAGCCTCATTGTCCCCTGGGTTTGCCTTTGGTGAACTGGGTGCCTGAGGTTGTGTCCTGTTTAAGTGTCTTCTCATTTCTTTTCCTTTTTAGTTTGATTCCTAGAGTGATACCTGTTAGTTGCCTGTGGTGGGTTGCTTTATTGGTGGTATTAAGGACAACCAGGTGATGATCACTTCCCTGAGGTATCTTCCAGGTGTAGCTTGTTCCTGAGCTCTGAGTCTATGGGAAGATCCCACCTCCTCAGTTTGTCAGAAATGAGAAAACACTGCTCACCTAGCCTAATCCCTGGTTCCTTGGCACTGTGCCTCAACTCTCTTCGTGATCCCCAGTCAATCTCAGTCCTGGACCATCAGAGCCAACAGCTATCCAGATGAATTGTGTTAATTCTGACTGCAGTGGCAGCCACAGCACCACATACAGCCAACAAAACAGTAAACTGAGCCAACCCCTGATTTGCAACCCTCAACCATATAAACTGAATTTGCAAACATACATAAGAATGCAAAACAATCATATACAATACATAGTCCACATATGTCGTCAAGGGTCAGGACCCAAAATGGATTTAAGAGAAGGCAGAGAAGTGGGAAAAGAGAAAGAGACTTAATAGGTTGGAGGACAAAGATGGGTCCCACCAACTTAGGGAAACCACTGCAGAAGACTGAGAGAAAAGAGAGCCAAAAGAGACAATAAGTAGAACAGAACAAAGCCACACCCAGAAGTAGGGCAGAAACCACACTCACACTCAAAAAAAAAAAAAACTAAAAAAAAAAAAAACACACAAGCAAAACTAACAATAAAAAGAAGAGAAGAAAGGAAAAAAAAAAGAGTTCACTTCCAGGATTCTCTCTGAATTCACTGGTAGACAGCCTGTGGACACAGCAACCCAAATCGTGGCACTGTATCCCCCAGCAAGCCAGCAACTACTCAAGGATGGAGTGGTAGGCAACCTTTGCAGCCCTTTCCCAAGAACAGAGTCATTGGGCTTATCACAGTCCAAGCAATCTCCATGGGTCTGCACCCAGCTAGGAGCCACTGGAGGAAGCCGGCAACAGTTTTAGCTCCAGGCTTATCTGGCCTGACTCCAAAATGGCTCCTGGCCAATCATTGTCTCCTGCAGGAGGACCAAGCCCTCTGCACTCACTGCCAACCAGCACAGTCCTCCATGCTTGCTGCTCTCCTCCACCAACAGATGGCTCTGCAGAGGCCCCCAGGTTCACCAGCCACCACTGCCACCATGACTGTGTGCCCCCAGGATCCAACAGCTCCCCTCTTTCAGTGAATCTGGCTCTGGGCAAAGGCACCACCAGGTACTGACTTCTTCTTTGTTGAAGTTTTTCTTTTCACTCTCTCTGTGGGGTTTGATTCAGACTTCAGACTCTTCCTGGGTCTAAGGAACCCACTTCTCTCCTTTTTGTCTTCCTCAAGATGGTATATTCCCACATCTAGATGGTGTCTGTCAGAGAGGCATGAATTTCCTCAGATGTTCTTAATCATGAAAGTATTTTGTTTCTCCCTCTATTTTGAAAGATAGTTTTGTGGGGTACATCAATCTGGGTTGATAGTTGTTTTCTTTTATAACTTGGAGTACTTTACTCTAAGCTCTCCTTGACTTGAGAGTTTGTCCTGAGAAGTCTACTGTGATTTTATGGGCTTTCCTTTATAGGTGATTTGTTTCTTTTCCCTAACAGCTTTTAAAACTTTTTTCTTGTGTTGAATTTCTGGAATCTTGACTATGATATGTCTGGAAGTAGATTTTTTTTTGTCATTGCTAATTGGAGTTCTATATGCCTCACTTGTTTGTATATCAAATTCTTTTTCTCTGCCAGGAAAGTTTTCTAACATGATGTCTGTAAGGATGTTTTTAATGTCATTTGTGGTATCTCCTGCTTGTTCATTGACTTCAACAGACCCTGTAGAAATCCAGAAAATTATCTATACCTACTTTGAAAACTTGTATTCTAATAAGATGGAAAATATAGAAGAAATGGACAAATTCCTAGATACATAGGAATTACCAAAGTTGAATCAAGATGATATAAAAATCCTAAACAACTCAATATCAATAAATGAAATTAAAGATGTAATTAAAAACCTATCAACAAAGAAAATCCCAGACCCTGATGGATTCTCTGCTGAATTCTACAAGAAATTTACAGAAGACCTAACACCACTACTTCTCAAATTCTTTAATGAAATTGAAAGGGAAGCAATACTCCCAAATTCATTTTTGGAAGCAAGCATTACTCTGATTCCAAAACCAGAGAAGGATCCAACTGAGAAAGAGAATTACAGGCCAATCTCCATGATGAACATTGATGCAAAAATTCTTAAAAAGATATTGACAAGTAGACTGCAGCAAATCATCAAAAAGATTGTACACCATGATCAATTAGGATTCAACACAGGGATGCAGGGATGGTTCAACATACATAAATCCATAAATGCAATAATCATATTAATAGAGCCAAGGATAAAAGTCATATGATTATCTCAGTAGATGCAGAAAAAGCTTTTGACAAAGTCCAGCACCCATTCATAATAAAAACTCTACAGAAAATTGCAGTAGTTGGTCTCTATCTCAATGTGATAAAAGCTATCTATGACAAACCGACAGCCAACGTTATACAAAATGGACAAAAACTGAAAAAATCAGGAACAAGACAAGGATGTCCACTCTCTCCACTCTTATTCAACATAGTTCTGGAAACTTGAGGCAGAACAGTTAGACAAGAGAAAGAAATAAAAGGAATAAAGATAGAAAAGGAAGAAGTTAAAGTAGCATTAATTGCAGATGATATACTCTACCTGGAAGATCCCAAAAATTCTACCAAGAGACTTCTAGATGTAATAAGCAGATTTAGCAATGTAGTTGATTACAAAGTCAATACACAAAAATTGATAGCATTTTTGTACACGAGTAACAATCTCACTGAGAGAAAAATTAGGGAAATAATACCTTCTACAATAGCATCCAAAAAAATGAAATACCTAGGAATCAATCTAATGAAAGATATAAAAGACCTCTATACTGAAAACTATAGTACTCTGAAAAAGGAGATTGAAGAGGATATTAGAAGATGGAGAGATATCCCATTCTCTTGGGTACAAAGAATCAATATAGTGAAAATGGCCATATTTCCAAAACTGTTATACATATTCAATAGAATTCCAATCAAAATACCAATAACATATCTTACAGAATTAGAGAAAACAATCCTAAAATTCATCTGGAACCAGAAGAGACCTAGAATAGCAAAGGCGATCCTGGGCAACAAAGACAAGACAGGGGGCATCACAATTCCTGACCTGAAATTATACTATAAAGCTACTGTGACAAAAACAGTGTGGTACTGGCAAAAACAAAACAAAACCAAAAACCAAAAACCAAAAAACAGATCCAAAGATCAGTGGAATAGATTAAAAGATGTATTATCAACAACAGACACACTAAAGTAGCTTATCTTTGACAAAGGTGCCAAACACATTCACTGGAAGAAAGATAGCCTCTTTAATAAATGGTGTTGGAAAAACTGGCTTTCCACATGCTGAAGATTAAGATTGGACTCATATCTTTCACCACGTACTAAGTTAAAATCTAAATGGATTAAAGATCTCAGCATTAAAACAGAAAACATTAAATCTGCTGGAAGATAGAGTAGGTAAAATTCTTGAAGACATTGGTGTAGGCAAAGACTTTATGAATAAAAACCAGACTGCACAGGAACTATTGCAAAGAATCAACAAATGGGATCTCATCCTACTGAAAAGTTTTGGCACAGCAAGAGAAACCACCAATGGTGTGAAGAGTCTACCCACAATCTGGGAGAAAATGTTTGCCAGCTGTCCCTCAGATAAAGGATTTCTATCGTGAACGTATAAAGAATTAAAAAAAAATCAGTCTTTCAAGATTTGAAGACCCAATCCACAAATGGGCATCTGAGATGAACACACACTTCTCAGATGAAAAACTACAAACAGCAAATAAATACGTGAAAAAATGTTCAACAGCACTGGTCATTCGAGATATGCAAATGAAAGTAACGCTGAGATTCCACCTCACCCCAGAAAGAATGGCTAGTATTAAGAAGTCAACCAATAACAAATGCTGGAGGGGCTGCAAACAAAGGAACCCTTTTCCACTGTTGGTGGGAGTGCAGGCTGGTGCAGCCACTGTGGAAGTCAGTGTGGAAATTCCTCAGAAAGCTAGGATTGGAGGTCCTGTTTGACCCAGCTCTTCCCTTTCTGGGTATCTTTCCAAAAGAATTAAAAACATCCTATTGCAGTGATATATGTGGACCTATGTTTATAGCTGCCCAGTTCATAATAGCTACATCTTGGAAACAATCTAAATGCCCCTCGACTGAGGAATGGACAAAAAAATGTCGTATTTCTATATAATGGAATACTACTCAGGTATCAAGAACAATAAATGGTTGAGCATTGAAAATATACTTCTCAGTGAACTAAGTAAGTCACACATATGTAACCATCGCATTGTTGCACTTGTGTGACAAACTGAAAGAAAATCTATGTATATAAAAAATTAGTTAAGATAGTTAAAGAAAAAGAATTTTGAGTGAAAAGTAGTTTTCACAGGGTCATCTTCAGATTTCTTTTTTAACATGAAATGTTTATTTGAAAATAATAGAGCAATCATAACAAAAAACAGATAGTCAAATAGCTGGTTGCCCTTGATTCATTTAGGCGAAAGTTTTGTGCTAATAATTTTCTGGACAATGTTTCATGTCTGTATCATATACCCTAAGCAACTGCTGTAAATATAACAATATGCAGTGTGCTGATTATTGTTACTCTCTTATTGGCTTGTTGTGAAATTGTTTTACTTTAATTTCTTACTTTTCTTCTGTTTAAATAAAAAAAGAAAAAGAAAATAATGGAAAACTTGAATGAACAATATAGAAAAAAATTAGAATCCATGAAACATTGAAAGAGATACCTAAGAAATTAAAAATTCCATCAGAAGGGGAAAAACCACTTGAATGAAGCTGAAGATAAACCCTGAGACCTTGAAGACAGGATGGAAGTTAGTGACTATGAAAGGAAAGATCTCCTAAAAATAAGGAACCAGGAAACAATTGAACAACTGCAAGATGATGCAAATAATACAATATATGACAGATAGAAGTCAATCAAAAGCAGGAGTCAACACAAATGACATAAAAAGACCACAGAAATCATAGAAGAAAATTTTCCAAGCCTGAGAAAAGAAACTAAGACACTTATAAATGAGGCATATAGAACTCCAATTAGCCATAACCAAAATAAATCTACATATATTAATTAAGATCCCAGAAATTCAGCACAAGGACAGAATACTAAAAGCTGTCAGTGAAAAGGAATAGATTACTTAAGAAGTAAAACCCATCAGAATCATGGCAGACTTCTCAACAGAAACCATCAAGTGAAGAAGAGGTTGGAGTAAAATATTTCAAATCCTGAAAGAAAATAGCTTTCAACCCGCATTGATATACCCTGCAAAATTATCTTTCAGAATTGACGGAGACATAAGATACTTCCATGACAAAGAGCAACTGAAGAAATACATGGCTACCATACCGACACTACAAAGAGTACTGAAACATAACCTAGAAAAAGATAAAGATGACCACAATTCCAAGAATAAAAGCAGAAAGAAACCACCAAGCAAGGCAAGCACTTAAAAGAGAAAAAGTAGAGAAACAACAGGAAGATTCCATGACAAAGATAAATCAATACATATCAGTTATAATTATTAATGTAAATGGCCTCAATTCACCCATCAAAAGAAACAGACTGGAAGAGTGGATTAAGGAACAAAATCCAAGAATAAGCTCTATACAAGAAACATGTTTAACTCAAAAGGAAATTCATAGACTGAAAGTCAAAGGATGTAAATCAGTACTCCACATGACAGGGACCCAGAAAACAGTAGGGGTACCTCTTATGCTTCCAGGCAATGTGAACTTCAAACCAAGAATGATCAAAAGACATAAAGAAGGTCACTACATACTTGTTAGGAAAAAACTTTTAAGAGGAAAAGGTAACAATTATAAATATATATGCACCAAATATAGGAGCACCCAACTATGTGAGACAGATATTAATAGATGTGAAAAATCAAATAAGTAGTAATAAAATTTTAATGGGGGACCTTAACACCCCATTTTCACAAAGAGACAGACCAACTAGGCAAAAAATCAGCAAAGAAATAACAGAACTGAATCAAACTTGTGAACAAATGGACATTTGTAGAGTTTTCCACGCAACAACATCAGAATACACATTCTTGTCAGCTGCACATGGGTCCCTTTCTAAAAGACTATGTATTAGCCCACAGACAATGCTTAAGTAAATGCAAAGAAACTGAAATAATCCCATGCATATTATCTGACCATAGTGCAATAAAATTGGAAATTAATGACAAAAGAAGCCACAAAAAATCCATAAACACATGGAAATTAAATAATAATCTCCTAAACAACCAAAGAATCACAGAAAAAATTATACAATATGTACACTTAAATGAAAATGCAAATACAATTTACTGGAACCTTTGGGACATGACGAAACAGTCTTTAGAGGAAAATTTATAGTAGTGAATTCTCATACCATATCAGGAAAATGGGATGAGCACAAATAGACAACCTAATGCTGCATCTCAAACTTCTAGAAAAAGAAGAGCAAGTCAAGTCTAAAGGCAAAAGAAGGGAGGAAATGATAAAGGTTAGAACAGAAATTAATGCAATTTAGACTAAGAAAACAATACAAAGAATTAATGAATCAAAGAGCTGTTCTTTGAAAGAATGAATAAAATTGATCAACCCCTAGCCAAACTTATTAGTAAGAGGAAATAAAAAATTCAAATCCATGCAATAACAAATTAAAAAGGTGAAATTCCTACAGATCCTGTGGAAATTCAGAAGATCCTCAATACCTATTTTGAAAATCTGTGCTCTCATAAGATGGAAAACACAGAAGAAGTGGACAGATTCCTGGAAACATATGAATTATCAAAACTGGATCAGAAGATATAAAAACTCTGAATAACATTTTATCAGTTAATGAAATTGAAAATGTAATTAAAAATTTACCAACAAAGAAAAGCCCAAGATCTGATGGACTTACAGCTGAATTCCACAAGAAATTTAGAGAAGATTTAGCACCAATACTACTCAAGCTCTTCAGTGAAATTGAAAGGGGAGCAATTTTCCCTAACTCATTCCTGGAATCAAGTATTAACCTACTTTCAACTCAACCAAAAAAGACTCAACCCAAAAAGAGAACTACAGGCCAACCTCCCTAACGAACATGGATGCAAAATTCCTCACTAAAATGTTAACAACATAATGCAGCAAATCATCAAGAAGATCATACACAATGACCAAGCTGAATTCATTCCTGGAATGCAGGGATGGTTCAATATACACAAATTAATAAACATAATACACCATAGTAACAGAGCCAAAGACAAAAATCACATGATCATCTTGATAGATGCAGATAAAGCTTTTGAAAAAATCCAACACTCCTTCATGGTCAAAACCCTAGAGAAAATTGGAATAGATGGTCTTTACTTCAATCTGATAAAAGCCATGTATGACAAACCAACAGCCAACATCATACTAAGTGGATAAAACCTGAAAGCTTTCACTCTAAAATCAGGAACAAGACAAGGATGTCACTATCACTACTCCTATAGCCTCTTTAATAAATGGTGCTGGAAAAACTGGCTTTCCGTGTACTAAAGACCTAAAAAGACCCATGCCTATCACTATGCACTAAACTGAAGTCAAAATGGATCAAAGATCTGAACATTAAAACAAAAATACTAAGTCTGTTGGAAGACAAATTAGGTAGAAATCTCGAAGACATAGGGGTAGGTAGAGAGTTCATGAACAAAAACCAAACTGCACAGGAAATTCAATGAATCAACAAATGGGATCCCACCTCATTAAAAACTTTTTGCACATCCAAAGAAATCACCAAGAAAGTGAAAAAAAACCCCACAGATTGGAACAAAAGTTTTTCCAACTGTGACTCTGACAAAGGCCTTCTGTCTAGAACATATAAAGAATTGAAAAAAATCAGACCCCCCAAATTCAAAGACCCAATCCAAAAATGGGCATACGAGGTAAATACACAATTCTCAGATGAAGAAATTCAAATGGCAAAATAAATATTTTTAAAAAGTTCAACATCATTGGTAATTCAAGAAATGCAAATGAAAATAACACTGAGACATCATTTCACTCCAGAAAGAATGGCTAACATCAAGAAATAAACACCTAATAAATGTTGGGAGGGCTGTGGGGAAAAAGGAACCCTTCTACATGGTTGGCGGGAGTACAGACTGGTAAAACCACTTTGAGAATCAGTGTGGAGATTTCTCAAAAAATTAGGATTAGTGATTCCATTCAATCCAATTATTCTCCTCCCAGGTATTTTTCCAGAATATTTGAAAACATCATACCACAGCAATATATATGTACCCATATTTTTAGCTGCACAATTTGTAATAGCTAGGTCTTGGAAACAACCCAAATGCCCATCAGCTGGGGAATGGATAAAAAAAATGTGATATTTTTATACAATGGATTACTACTCAACAATAAAAAGGATAAACTTGAGGTTTTTTGTAGGTAAATGGAAGCAACTAGAGACCATACTCATAAATGAAATAAATCAGATTCACATGGGTAAACACCATATTGTCTCGTTGGTGTAAGAAACTGAAAGTCAGTAAGATCCAAAAGTTAAAATAGATAGAGTGACAGGGAAAGAAACTGTTCAAAGAGAAATCACTGTTTGATCAATTTTGTATAGCTGATCACCTGAGCAACTATTTTGAAGATAACACCAATTGTTAAATTTCTACCATCTTGTTTTGAAACCCTGTATCAGTCTTGTTTTTGTTGTTGTTTCTCGATGTTGCTGTGAATTGGCTTTTTAAAAAAATGTGTTTGTTTGATTGCTTTTTGACTTTTCTGTGCTTTGTTTCTCTTTAAAGTAAAAATAAAATAAAATAAAATAAATGCACTGTTTGAATGAAGTGTTATTATAGCATTTTAGCGATGTTATTAGAGTTCTTCTCTCTCTTAAACTTCAAAGCAGCACAGGCCTCTTGTAACCAGATAGAAAAGACAATATTCCAGAAAGAGATCTGGGAAAGATAATGATTTGTAAACAAAGCATTTTAAGTTAACCTTGTGAGACAAGTTAATCAGGAAAGGAGAAGATAAAAGTGTCTTTGATTCAGGAACCATTGAGTAATATGCTGAGGTTTGCCTTATATTTTCAAACAGCTATCAAATATATTGACCTTCAAAAGATCATACTTGATTTATAGGTTAGAACTATGATGATGGAAAAATTTTCTGTTTTTTGGTAAAGACTTATGTCTCTACCATCATTTGTGTCACACGATTTATAAATATTTTATGACAGATTGCTTTTAGTTGTGTATTTGTTTTATCTTTTCTGTGTATCTGACTGCAGAAAATACAATCTGTGTTCTCAATGCCAAGTCATAGATAAATCTGTTTACAGACCTGAAGCTAGAAATTGACCTTAAGGGATCAATTATCAGCCCTCTAAAGAAAGGCACATCTGAGATAAGCTAGACAATGGATTGACAGATTTTAAGATATTTACTTACCTATTCCAATTTTAGAAAGCATCAGAAGTGAATTACAGGAAAATGTATTTTTAAATGAGAGAAGAGAGTTAGTATATCTAAATACATGCATGTATACATATGTGAATAGGTATGTATATGCACAGATATAACTTGATTAACTAAAATAGCCATTTCTCAGAGTGATTTTTTGTATTTTTATTTAATTTTTCAATTGCTGATTCTGATCATGGTCTTACATTATGACACTGGTATCCTTGAAGTGCAATATTTTATGTAATGTTAATGCAGGAATAATTTATACAAAGAGAAAATGAAGAATGATAAATGTAATATATATTGAAGTAGCCACAATATTTCAGACAATGGTGACACTTTGACTAGGGGCACACTTGTTTCATGGTCACTCTTCTAATGTCAAATTTGCAAACCCTAATCACTTCAGTGTCTAGAGGATTGCTCTTCAATATGCATTTCTTGTCTTTTCATTGTTGTTGTTGTTGGAAAAAAATCAGATTGGTCACCATGATTAATATGCACAGAGGCAAAGTTATAAAAGGGTTTGAATGTTATAGATATTATTCTCATTACAAATTATATATGTATATGTAATTTTAAAAGATTACTTAAAAAATGACCACCCAAATTTTGTAGTAAAGATAGAGCTATGTTAGAGACAGGGCTTTTCAAAGGCATGTAAAATGAGATCGACAGTATCGTGAGATGACAGTCACACACTGAAACAGAAATTATCTGTCTGGTATAAAGATAAAATGACAAATTTTTAGAGCACAATGAAACTGAAAATGTTTGTACCTCTGAATTCAACAATTAAACTTACTTGCACTGCTCCTGGAGTGTTTTTTGTGCAACTATTCATATACACAGAGGCAGATATAGACAGGAATGTCATAATTGTGAATTTGTTATGGAAAAAAGTAGAAATGATTGAATTTGCAATGTTAAGTTTATACAACTTTAAATACCTACAGATATAGATATGCAGACTTAGAAACTTCATGAACATTTATTTTCTTTATTACATTTGTGTACAGGCTTGATATAGGTGTCGCATGAACGTTTATAAACACCAAAAGTATGCCATCAAAATCTGCACAGTAGATGCCAGTGGTATAGAAGAATGCAGAACTCCTTACTCCCTGAAAAAAATAAGGTGCTTATGAAGAGAGGTTGTTGGAGGTCAGAAATTAGAAGGCATTGGCAATATTACTGATCCAAAAGTAAGCATATGTTTTCTGTATTTATCTGCAAAGTCAGTTTAAGTATCTAGAAACAGTGATTTTTGGTTATTTGGCGAGTTCTTGAAGAAGTATTTTAAAAACCAATATTCTTTACAATACAATATAATACTATGTGGAAAAATAAGAACTTTTGTAAGATTATGTGTAAACGGTTTCAGGTAAATCATGCTAGAAAGATGGTGTCTTTTCCCAAACTTCTGTGTGTACTGAATAGCAAAGCATATGAAAAATTTTCTGTATCTAATACAGCTCATATAAAGTAAGTATAAAATGAAATATCTATTTGATAAGAAGCTATACTTCACAGTTGAATTGGGGTATTTTAATTTCTTGGTGATCCATAAAATGAGGTTGCATTTAATAAAATCTGAGCTTTAATAAAATACTTAAAAGTACAATCATTTACATATAATATAAAAACAATAAACTTTGAGATTATTTTTACACTAGAAAATTTTACATGTCCATTATCTCATTCAGTCTTTGATCTTATGAAGAAGGTGCTATTACCACATAATGTTAGGTGTTTCCTTAAAAGTGAGATTTAGGACTTGGAGAAGTTGCTTGAGGTCATACAGCCGGTGTCAATAGGATCTGGAGGTTTAAAATACTACTTGTATTCCTTCTTGCACTTCTTAAAATGAAAAATGAATATTAAATGCAACAAATTTCAGAACTATATGCATACTAAAAAGGTACAAGCTTATAATATTTATATTATATAAAATACCTGGGAGGCGCAATTGCAGTGTTTGCTGGGGGAAAACAATCTAGAGAAGTGTGTTACAAAGTCTAACTGATCTCCTTGGCAGGAGAACCCAGTTTGGGACCAGAAGATACGCAGAGGAAGTTGAAGGCTTCTTCATTAAGCTTCCCTCATACTTTGCCTCTTTACTGCGTACAAACTCTTTTCTGGAAATCCAAACTTATCACATTCATCTTTCATGTTCAAGTTTTTAAAAACATTTTCTTTCTAAAAGTTATTCTATCTTTATTGACTTGTATTTATCATTGTTTTTAATTATTTTCCAATTTTATTTGGTGGACAAATTATGGCTATTAACTGCTTGTTAATCTTTGTACACAAAGAATTTAGAAGGAGGAGGTCTTGGGGGTCAACCTCATTAACCATCTCTGCTTTTTGAAACTGGTACGATTTGAACCAAAGTATTAAACATTCACATTTTGCTATCTGTAAAGCTTGATGACGTTATTTACTTCATTATTTTGCTTAAAGAATTTACTTTACGTGGTGAAGTAACTCTGAAGTGGCTGTCAACTATTTCTTCCATCCCAGTGAACAACACTCTGATAACATGGTGTGGGTCTACTTTTACTCTCTTGAATTTGGGGTGCCCCACCACTTGCTTTGGCCTGGAAACTTTAACTTTTGTTCAGGCTCTTTTCACAAAATATCAGGCACAACTGTGAATGATGAAAGAAAGGGGTGACTTTGAGGAAGGGTTTATTGGGAGCCAAACTCAAGACCTTGCACTTGCCAGGCAGGTGCTTGTGCCATTGAATTAAATCCCTAGCAACATAAAGAAATGACTTAAATAACAGAGACTTCTCACCTGACAGCCATCACCAAAGCTTGAGTGTGACTCCAGTCTTGGACATTTCTGTTCCAGTCAGACCCACTGAACATCTCCACTTGAGTAACTGTAGGCAAATCATTGGTTCATGATAAATAATCAGTTAATATTATTGCTTTAGGCTCCTAAATTCTGTGGTAATTTTGCAAAGCTATGAAAAATTTTTTTAAATTATACTTGTAGAATGTAACAATTATCAAAAAATTGGACAAATCCTTCTTTCTTACTGTGATGGCAGATTCTATATTCTTTCTAACCTACATTTACTCCATCTTCAAACTCTTCAATGAGTTGTTTGCATACAGTGTGTGTCAAATATAAATGCTAGTTTAATAAATGTATGGTGGAGTAAATTAATTGAATAATTCTGTGGTTACAGAGGAAAGAAAGTATCACTTTTGCTTTCCTGAAGTAGCAGAATTCAGACACTTTATGATGGAAATATTTGTCCAGTTAAACTTTGTATCAGTCTCCTGCTGTGTTTGTTCCTTATTTGCTAGTAGAATCCTTAAGTGGAAAACACTTTAAATACATTCCCAAGGTGACAGTGCAAATAATTAGGTAACTATCCAAACTTCTTCAATAAACTGAATAGTAATAGAACTTCAAAATTACTAACTTGTCTTATATTTGTAACTTACGGTGTTTTCAATATTTCTCCTTTATTATTTGTAATGTAATATTTATATGGGAATTCTTAGTTTGTAAATTACCAAAGATTTCTTCCAACATTTTTGGTGTTGTCGAGTTAGTATTATTTTTCTTTTATTGTTCTCTAGTCTCATAATTGAAAAAGTTTAAAATAATGTATTTTTATATGGTTGGTATTTTGCATAAATTTATTTTCATTTGCAATGTATCATTTTTCACACAACTTTTGAATTTATTTTTATATTTTTGAAACAAAATTTTGCTTGATTTATTATACACTCTGATATTCAGTCTAATTTTCTAAATTGATTTTTGTAGACTTTTGTCAAAAAAGTAGGGCAGGATTGAATATTTTAATTTTGTTATCCTTATCATTTTTAGTGTAAGTATAGTTTGATATGAGAGCAGGATTACAGGTTTTGCTCTCCATTTGCAATATGTAAGTCATAGTATTTGCTGTGTTTAACAGGGACAATAGTGGTATTAAACACACAGTTGTTAATATCTCTCTTACATAAAATTTGAAGGGAGTGAGTATTTGGTTTGTGTGGTTGCATTACTGTCTTACCCCCAGATGCAGAAGCTACAATTATATTACTCTGCCTTCTCCAGGAAGTACCCACCCTTCCAACATTTGGACAATATGGCAGGGAGTTCCTTTAAAGATTTCTTTTAAGATATTATCTGGATATTATACACAACGATTTTGATCATATCCTTCCTTTCTCATCAAGCCATAAAAGAATCTGAAAATTCTGACCATTATTATGGTTTGCCATGGTGAAAGCTACAAAGTAGGAAACCTATTAATGTAAAAGAAAAAATGGCAAAACTGATATTCAGGGACAATGGCAACATTTGACCCAAGTTTATATTTTTCTCACTCATTTTATGTGCATGCACCTCTTTAGATAACAATTTTAAACTATTATATATAATAGGATGCTGCATTGGTACACAGTACATGAATCCACAATGAATCAGCTTCATAAACTAAATCAAAGCCCAGTGTCATAGAAAATGTTCATTGCACTAAAAATTACACACTCTCTTTTTGAATAATAAATTTACCTAACATGATGTCAGTGTTCAGAAAATCATATACTTAGTATATTGGTTGCATTAGGAGACCAATGTTTGTCAGGTAGGCAAGAAGACGTAAACTTAATGAAGTGTCGTCCACGTGTCACTAGTTTCATAACTTGACTCTTTCCCTTGAACATACAGTTTTGTTGACTGTCCCCTAATAAGATCTGTTTTGTTGTGGCATGAATTCTTCTTTATATCCTTGAAAATCATCCCTTAGATTGTGATAGGGGATTTGAGTGTGTGTGTGTGTGTGTGTGTGTGTTTTCAGTTGCATTTTACGTGGGTATTCAAATAAACTGTTGAAGGTCAATTAAAAATGTGGGTCTTTTGATCACTTCTGAGTTTTGAGAGGCATACCAGCCAGTATTCCATGCTCCTACATTGCTCTGATTATTGTAGGTGGGTTTTTGATGGAAGAACAATGTTCTTTGGTTTGTTTATAATACTGTTCTGTTCACAAAAATCAAAAACAGAAGAACCATTAAAATAAGCAAAGAAATGAACATTAAACATTCAAGATAATGGCTAACACTCTTGGAAAGAGTAAGTGGGATGTGAAAGAAGCCCATTTCTAGCACTGTGTCATTTCCAAATCTGGATTGTGATTATGGAAGTGTTATGGTTTACATTTTAAATATGTCCCATAGACCCATATGCTAGAGGATTGGACTGTGGTATGATTGAGAGGAAATGCTAAGACCTAGTGGAAGGCAGCTAGGTCATTAGACACACGTCCTTGAAAGGGACATTGAGATCCCAGTCACTTCCTCTCTTTTTATCTCTCTCTCTACATACTGTCCATCACAAGGTAAGCAGCTCCAAGTTATGTGTTCTCTGCTGTAATGTTGTACCTTGCCAGGCACCTACAAGAAACACTGAAGCCAACCAACCATAGACTGAAACCTCTAAAACCATGAGCCAAAATCTTTCTTCAAGTTGATCATCTCAGGATTTTGTTCCAGGGATAGAAATCTGAAACAACTGGCATTGACTTCATTATCAAATGCAAGTTATTTAAACATACTTTATGTACCTCTGCAGATTTCAAAATCTACTAAACATGGGACTTTTATTTTTTGATAGCCTCACAACTAGGTAACAATTAATTGTTCATTGTTATAAAATCACACAGCCTCAAAAATGCAGCTACCTACTAAACAGGTACTATGTGGTAATCCTCTACTGCTTAAGTCCTTCTCTTATCTATGGAGAACAAGACTGCTGTTTCTAGAACGCCATTAAGACTGAAAAATGCTCATCCCCAATGAAATACTTCAACCATACCTGAAAATTTCATCCCTGGAAGATTGGCTCCCAAACTACATTAGGCCCTGCTGTATAGTTTTGGTCAACTGAAGGCTATCAGAAATGAAAGAAAGATGGGATCTTTTCATGCTCTCCTAGGATCACTGTATAACAAATTTTGCTGAGGCAAATTTTGTCAATTAGAAAATGACTTCAATGAACAGAAGAGATTTTATGTCTCGTATTTTTCCTGTTGCAAATATTTATGAACTTAATTTAGTATAGCAAAATCATTTTACTAAGTGGAAATTTATGTGATGCAGAGGACAACTTAGGGGAATTTTCTTTAGGGCTCTCAAAAGAGACTAATCTCTTTCTCTTGTATAAATGGATAATTAAGCTCCTTTGTTTCATTGCCTAGTTGTAAACTAGCCATTCAATATGTATGGATTTCTTATAGCATCACTTCAGAGAATGAAGCCTTTTTCATTAGCAATATTAGTGTGACAGTACTGCCCAGAGTTAAGACTGTGCTCTACTGAGGAGGTACTGCCCACTGAAGTCTGATAGTATCCTCATATGCCATTCTCTGAAATGAGCCATTCTGTTTTTTCATTTGTTTGTTTTTTGGGTTTTTTTTCTTTTTGTCTTTTTAAAACAGGGTCTTGTTCAGGCTGACCTTAAACTCACTTTGCAGCCCAGGCCTGTCTTGAACTCACAACAATCCTCCTGCCTCAGCCTTCTGAGTGCTGGGATTACAGGCATGTGCCACCTTACCCAGTAAATCATTGTTTTTTTTTATGATTAACTGTTATCAGGGGTTTCTGTTACATTTTATTGTAATTAGTGATATCTGTCTGAATTAAAATTGACTTACTGTACCGGGGATTGAACTCACAACCTCGCACCTGTCAGACAGGCACTTAAGTCAGTGAGCCAAACTCCCAGCCCTGGTTTTTTGAGGCAGGGTCGCACTGTGTAGCTCAGGCTGGCCTTGCGCTTGCATTGTAGCCCAAGCTGGCCTCGAACTCACAACGCTCCTCCTACCTCAGCCTCCAGAGTGCTAGGATTAAAGACGTGTGCCACCACACCCGGATTATTTTATATTTTAGTATCTCTGAAGTTGAGATGGATCTTACAGCTGGCAATGTCTTACAATTGCTGTCAAGTAAGAAGAAGACGTCAAAGTACGTGAAAAGCACAAGCAAGCTTTGAAACTTTAGATTATATAAAATAATAATACTTAAATTGTTTGAAAGTTTTTATCAAATTAATATGGACACATAGTTTAAAGCTCAAATAGATTCACAGACAATATAATCAAAACATTTTTGGTCTTATATTTCTATTTTAAAGAATATTCTCACTTTGCTGTTTCTTGATTTGTGAACTTATTAAGCAATCTCTGTACTCCCTACTATAAACAAGAATTTTTGTGTTCGTATTTCATCCTCATTCCAATTTGGCTCTCTAACTTTCCTCCCAAGCTCGCCTCCTAGTTCTTGTCATTTGTACTTGAACTTTTATATTGCCAAGGTTGATTGCATTTACATTCTTTTTCATAACCATATTTAAGCCATCACATTCTCTAGATTAATTCTCTCCTACCCCCCAAACTCCAGTAAAATGTTATTACATGATGACTATAGCATAAATATAATTTACTGTAGATCTCTAGTGGAATTCTATCATTACATTTTATATTTGTTTTCCACAAAAATGCTTTTGTGTCACAAAAAGAAACATATTATTATCAGTTATTTCTTATACCCCACAGTGTTACTTCAAAACATGCCAAATCAAAGTTTGTTTTATATGCTTAGTATTCATTTTGTGTAAAAATTTTACTACAGTTTCTGATTGCCATATTTTATTCTTCTAGGAGGAAATGTGCCACTTTTCCCCACACCTGATATTTTCTACTTTTTCACCAATTTGACTCCCTTCCATTCTCTGCTTGAAGGTCACTGTCATTAGACTCATTTGCTGTTTATTTAGTGAATGGTTTTCTTACCTCAAATGTAAAGATTTTTCTTGAAATTTATGACAGTCTTTCTATTGTTCACTTTACTTACATTTTACATTTTTATTACAATAAGTTTTTCCTTCTCATTTACCAAAAACTCCAATACAGCATGATGCTAAGAATTATAGTCCTCATGTTTTACTTATGATCCCTTTGGCATTCATCCCAAATATTTACTATTTTACAACCTTTGACCTGCAGACTCTTTTCCTCATTTAGGGCCCTGGGCTGTACTACTGTATTCTCTACCATACTGTATTTGGCATTTTTTTCTAGATTCCACATCTTATTGTGATCATTCATATTTTTTCCTCTCGTTTATTTCACTTAGTATAAGGTTCTCTAATCTTGTCCATGTTGTGGCAAAGGGAATAATTTCAGTTATAAAGGGTGACTAGTATTTCTTTATGTGTACATAAATGTGTGCATCACATTTTCTTTATCCCTTCATTTGTGGTAGATATTTAATTTCTTTCCCTATCTTAATAACTGAATATGGGAATGTAGATATATTTACAAAGTAGTGATCTCATTTCCTCTCAGTTGCATTCAGAAGAGATATTCATTGGTTGTATGGTGGTTCTAATTTTAATTTTCTTAAAAATCTCGATACCATTTTCCATAATGGTTACACTTATTTATTTGCCCATTAACAATGTGCAAGAGAACTTCTTCTTTATCCCCTCATTAATACTGGATATCTCTTGCCTTTTTGAAAATTACCACATGAATGGATATATTTCTTAGTAGTTTTGATTTGCATTTTCCTAGTGATTAATGGTTTTGACCTTTTTATATACCTGTTAGCCATCTTATGTCTTCTTGAACAAATGTCTATTCAAGACTTTTGCCTGTTTTTAAATCAGGTTATTTGCTTTTCTGCTATTGAATTGTATGAGGCTTTTATATCATTTTGACAATAACTCACTATCAGATATACAGATTGCAAATATTCTTTCCCAATCCATATACTGTTTTTATTCTGTTGTTTGCTCTACAGAGGTTTTTTTAGTTTGATATAGTCTCAAATTGTTTTTGTAGCTTGGGGTTTTGATGAGATGAGAAAACATTGTTTCTAAAGTCAGTGAATATTCTTTATTTTCTTCTAAAAGTTTTATGGTTTGGGTGTTATGTTTATTTAGGTCCTTTATCCATGAGTTGGTGTCTGTTTGTGGTATAAGAGTTCAATTTCTTTCTTTTGGTTGTGGAAATCCAATTTTCCCAGCTCCATTTATTAAAGAAACTATTCTTTATCCAATGTTATCTCTTGGTGCCCTCTTCCAAAATTAATTGATTACTATTATAGTTAGGGTGCTCGAGGGGATAGATTTAATAGAAGACACACACTTTATAGAATTTGTTTTTGTGATATTCACCTGAAGAGTAAAATACAGAAGAATGCAGGAGATCTGTTTACACACTAGTGACCCAAAGAATCCAGTTGAGGGGCCAGGATTCCATGGCAATGTCCTGTATGAGGCCTGCTGAACACAGAAAGCCCATGACGATGTCTTATGCAAGTTTGTATCAAGAATCTGCACTGGGAAGGCCCAAAGGTCAGTGGTGGAAGCTAGAAAGTCAGAAAGTCTATGTGAGCAGGCTGAGGAATCTGCCCTGGAGCCAGGAAGCAGTGCTCAAGGTAAGGACACGAGGTCCCCTGAAGAGAACCCTAGCCATCCTTAGAGACAGCAAGGACTTGAGCTCCTCTGATGATGAGAACTGCTGAGTTCCTATCAGAAAACCAGCATGATTCAGTTCATCTGAGTGTTACAAGTTGACCATTAGTTAATCCACCACCATTACATATGTTTGGATTTATATATGAGCTCCTGTTTCTCTGTTTGGTCTATTTTATTTCATTTATTCAAAATTTTATTTCAAAGAGAATAATATCAAACAAAACAAAACAGAATAAAGCCAATCGAAACAAAACACTGACGGTGATACAGGACTTCACAACAAGGTAATAGGAAATCAATAATGGCTATCATAATATATTTTGTTATCTTCAAAATAGCTGCCCATACCATCAGACGTAGTAGAATCTAACACAAAAGACAGAATAAAACCAAACCAAACCAAACCAAACCATGACATTGATACAAGACTTCAAAACAAGGTAATAGAAAATAAACAATGGCTACCACCTTCCCTTTTTAGACATTTCCTCTCCTTCCACTTTCACAATACGTATTGTACGTGTTGTAGTCAGGGGTTACAACGAGAACAACTGCATATAGGACACTAAGTTTATAATACTGTTTTATAATAGTCACCCAGAGTTGAACACAAGAAAGTGCAGGAAAATCTATCCACACCACTAAGACCCAGGATATTTAGCCGAGGGCCTGGATCCCACAGCAATGTCTTGCAAGAGTCCCACTAGAGACCCAAAACACATGACAATACCTCCCACAGTTCCAACTGGGAATCTAAGAGACCACAATAAGGACTCACGCCAGTCTATTTACAGTTCTGTGCCGGGAAGGCCAAAGGTCAGCGGTGGACCTAGAAAGTCTATGCCAGCAGGGTGAAGGAGCTGTGCAGTGGGTTGAAGATTCTACATGGGAGCCGAGAAGTCACGCTCTAAAGAAGAAGCGGGGCTGCCCTGAAGAGCACCACAGCCATCCCCAATAGCAATGAGGTCCAGCGCTCCTCCGACGATGGAGAACAGTTGAGCACAGGTCAGGAAGCCCAGCGTGACAAGCTTCTCCAGCACACAGCCTCCCCTCTAGAGCCAGGAAGCGATGCACAATGTGAGGAGCAGAGCTTCTGCAACATGAACCACAGCCACTCTCATTGATGAGGTCCCGAGCTCCTCCGACGATAATGGCCGAATCCATATTGGGGAAGCCAGCATGACAAGCACCTCCAGGAGAACCAGCGGCTCGAAACAGCAACTCTTGAAAGAACCCACAATGCCTCACTCTTCTTCTCCACGTCTCTATTCACGCTGGTAACTTTCTTCAGGTGGAGCATCTTTACTCAACACCAACTGAATTAATTCAGCTGGTGCTAAGTTGACCACCAGTTTGTAACCCATGACAGTACGTTTTGGATCCCACTAACTCCTTCAGTTTTTTATACTAGGGAAACAACATGATGTTCACTCATCTGCGTCAGAACCATTTCACTCCTGAGTATGATCTCAAGTTGCATCCATTTACCTACAAGAGCCTTGAGGTTATCCTTCTTTATAGCTGAGAAGCTTTCCATTGTGCAAAAGTGCCATATCTTTCCTATCCATTCCACAATTGATTGGCAAGCTATCCCTGCTTTTTC
This sequence comes from Dasyprocta punctata, assembly GCA_004363535.1. Lineage (NCBI taxonomy): Eukaryota > Metazoa > Chordata > Mammalia > Rodentia > Dasyproctidae > Dasyprocta > Dasyprocta punctata. The sequence goes on along the minus strand of RJWM01010025.1, from coordinate 6,583 downwards.
CTGGGTCCCTGTCACATGGAGCATTGTCTTGTTTCCTCCTACCTTCAGTCCATGAATTTTCTTTTGAGTCAAATGTGGTTTTTGTATGCAGCTTATTGATGGATTCTGTCTCCTGATGCACTCTGCTTGTGTTTCATTTTCTTGGTGAGTTGGGACCATCTACATTAATGGTTACAATCGACATGCACTGGCTCATCTCTACCATGCTATCTTCCTCCTACTGGTCCCCTACTTTTCCCCTTCATTCAATGAGTCCTTAACTGGTCTGTTTTCATGTCAGCACCATACTATTTCAGTTGCTATAACTTTGAAATATATGTTTAAATCAGATTACATGATGCCTCCACTTTTGTTTTACCTTCTTGGAACTGCTTTGGGTATTGAGAATCTTCACATTTCCTATTCATTTTATGATTTTTCCCTTTCTTTTTTTAGCTCTGAAATTGCTTTGCTATGCTCAAGCTATGATCATATGCAGCTTGTTTTCCCGTTCATACTTAGCACCCAGTCAACAAATGAACAACAGATGGTTTATGTATGTGAATCCTTTTTGACTGGCAAGCATTCCCAGGTACAAGTCTCCTGGAATGTTCCCCAAATGTCTTGGAAAACAATGTTCACTGTTTCTGTCCTAAGTCTCTGCTGGAGCACTTTATTTGGAGAGAAATCTTTTTCTCCTCTCTTTCTCTTTCTCTTTCTCCTTCTCTTTCTCTCTCTTTCTCTTTCTTTCTTCCTCTCTAACCTGTACTCTAAATGTCAAGCTACAGTTTAATTTCTTCTCATGACAGAAAGAAAGAAAAGGCTCTATTGAAGATTGTCAATTAGTCCTCCTTCTGTCAGAACCACATTTCCTTCCTTCATGCAAATACTATATGTGGATTCCACATATTACCAAAGTACAGTCTGACTAGCAAGGTCTGTGATTGCTTGGCTCAAACTTTCTTTCTGTGTGTTCTGGGCATTAACTTTTCTATTTTGCTTTTTCAATCAATATTTATTTATCTTCCTTTAAAACTCAGTGGAAAACATGAAATCTCTTACCTCAGCTGGTGTTGTTCCATTTTCCTCATTATTCTGAGCTTATTCTTTTCCATTTTTACTATAATTATGAAAATCCGTAGAGGGAAAATAGGTATAACAACTTGAATCATGAAAACAAACTTACCACTAAAATATCTGAATTTATGAGTTAGAACCTGAAATATATTGTATTAAGTGAACTTTATTTTCTCTAATGCATGTAATGACAACAATAGAGATAGAAGAAAAGGCCAAGTGTGGCATGATATTTGTAAAGAGTACCTGAGAGTGACTCTAGACTCAGTCAATTTAGTGATATGTACCTGTAAGTGCTTTTCACCTCTCAGAATCTTTTTTTTTAGTTTTTACTAGTTATCAATGACATGCTGTATATAGAATTAATGTCTCAAGTCTCTTGCAAAGTTCAAATAAAATTGTGAATGTGAAGAGGTTAGTATGGGACTGGGTGTATAATAAGCTCTTTGTAAATGGTAGCTATTAGTCTTATATAGTTGGTAAAGAAAAAAAACCCTGAAGACTATTACTGTCTTTTCCAGTCTCTAACTTTTATTTTTGGATGTTTATACTATGTATATGCCAGTACATGAAAGTTTATTTCAGAGCTTATTATTTCCTATGTACTTATCACATGAGTGATAGAAAAACTATCTGAGTTTGTGTATTACTGAGAGAAAAAAGGTAAGCTTATATTCACAGTATTGTCTGATAACTACTGACACAGGCAGATGGTGGGTGACAGACAGACAGATGGAAGAATGCTGTAGAAGTGTGGAAAGGAGGCAGATGACTCTCCTTAAAGATCAGTCTCAGTGAAAGGACTTCAGCTTGGCAATTAACTCATCACCATACAAGGTGGAAACATACCAAGGTTGTCTAAAGATCTCAGTTGTAAACAATTCATTAACAGATTTATTGATGCATTTTGAGGTGAATGGTACGTACCTGTAATTTCAGCACTCTGGCAGGCTAAGGTAGGAAGATCACAACTTGTAGTTCCACCTGGGAAAATTCAAACAAACAACAAATAAATAATCAAAACAAAAAATAACAGAAGAGTAGGGGTTGAATGAAAACAGTATGTGTAGAGTACTATACTTTTAAGTGAAGTTTTAAGGAGTTAAGGGAAAATACATTCCCTCACCTTGAGAGAACTTGATAACCTCATTGCCGCAGTTTAGGCAAAACAGGGACTGGAGAAATTCATGAAAGTTATGATCTAATGAAGCATGTCTTTGAAGTGGTAGGACGGAAATTGTATTGAGTTATTGCGGGAAGAGTTTTAGCTCTGAAGATTGAGAGCAAATGTATCTTCTTTCAGGAGGAAGTTAAACTCAGATGCTGGTATACCTGGTTTTAAAGATGGAAGACAGGAAAAGGGAAAGAAATTACTGAGGATAAAGCATCACTATAGGAACCCACTGTCACTTAGCACTGAAGGGTGAACCTAGAGTAATCTCAGATATTACTGTGGCTGGGGGTCCATTTTAGCTTTGAATTGTAGTTATAAATGCAGTGAAGAGGCTTTTTTATTCCTCAGTGACTGTATTAAATTACCGAGAGTGGCCTTTGGAACTCGTAAAATTGATGATGTTCATCACTACAGCTTTATAACATCCTGTATAATGTTTCTCTACATGTGAACATTCAGCAGATCCTTGTTTTTGAACTTTTATCAACAACTGACAGTAGTATTATGAGTATGAAATTTTTACTAAATCAGAGTTATTATTAGGGACACATTCCTAAGAGTGAGACTGCTAAGTCAAATAAATGGCTTAATATTATGCATTTTATATGTGTTTAAAAACTGCATCAAAGAAAACTGAGCTCATTTAAATTGAAAATAACTGACCATTACTTTACTAATTTCACTAAAACCTCACAAGCACTGGGTAAGATAATTATTGTGTTGCTAATATAATATGTGCTATTATAATCACTGCTTTTGTTTTGTAAAATTTCTTCCATTTTAATTATTATAAATTTTGTCTTTTATTTCCAATAATTGGACTAGCTAAAAGAGTTCAGTGGATTGGAGTAAATACCACTTAGTGATAATCTATATAAATGTAAAAATTAACAAAGCAGGAGTCAGCAAACTTTTCCTTTAATAGTCAAATAGTAAATAATTTATATTGACAGACACAGAGCATCTCTACTCAGTTTTGCAGTTATAATTGGAAAGCAGCCTAAGGAAGAAAAATAGACATAAAATACTGCTTTGCAATAAAAATTTATTTACAAAGATAGATCACTGGCCTTACAGTAGCTAATATTATGACAAGTATTTCATCTTTCCAAAACTAGAGCAGTTATCACTATGTCCCTGAAACACCTCTTTTGTGTTCCATACTCTGACCAAGTCAAGCAGATGTTGTAAGTGGACAGACACTGTGATATCTGGGTAGAATAATCTAAAGAACACTAGAAATTGATCAAACTAGTGTTGTCTGTAAGAATTGCCTTCCTGCTTGTATGCTAAGTCAGCAATGCCTTGGAATGCTGATCAAACTGAGGAACAAAGCAAATTAATGATATCACTGCTATGTCATTGAATGTTTAAAATTCTTTCTGTGCAATAGCTGGATGTAGAACACAGCACTGTGGAGCACCATATTCCAGTCTGCTACTACTGGACGCTTTGATTGCTCTTCGCAGATTTTCCTGTCTGGCCACCCATCACTGGCCCATCTGACCATTAAGTAGCCAGTTCACCGCCACAGAATATGATGAGTATCTTCTGGCAACTGTCCCGTCCTCCCAACTGTCAGTGTGGATGGTGTCCTTTTCTGCAAGTACTTCTCAATTATCCAGATCCTTTCCTGTTAGTATATTAATAAATTTTATCTCAAATAAGGTGTGTCTATTTTATTTGGTCTTTTGGTAACCTATGCTTCTAGCCTTGCATTCCTGTGCTAAGTGAGATAACATACTGTAACACTAGAATACATATAAGGATGTACTAGTAGAATAAGTATATGCATACAGATAAATGAGACAGAATAGAGAATTCAGATGCAAGCAAATAAATATTCAGTAAATTGATTTTTAACCAAGTGATGGGCTCATTTAATGAGGAAAAAAATAGATTTTTTCATCAAAACTGCTGCAGTTTCAACAGTTATATGGGAAAAATAAGCACAAATTTTTACCTTTCATCATATTCAAAAATTAACTTGAAATGGATATTAAGCTTATATATAAAAAGATAAATTTTAAAAACTTCTGAATGAAAACATGAGTGAAATGTCACTTTTGGGTTGAAAAGATTTTTTGGATGTGAAATAAAAGGCAAAAGGAGAATAATTGTTAAGCAAACAAGACATACTTGAAACTGAAAATGAAATTGTATGCTTTATAAAGTTCAGAAATAACATATCTGAAAAACTCTTAATGTATAAGAAGATTAAAAGGAAAATATAAATGTGCATTTTCACAGATACCATTTGAAATTATACTTTAGTTATAAGATAAACAAGAAAACTATATAGATTTTGTAATTGGCACATACTTTGTTGTATTTGCAAATGACATTATCATGAATGGAGAAAATTTTTTTGAATCCCGAAAGTATCACTAGGATTAATGAGTTCACTGAGGTTGCAGAGAATTAATCCATTTATAGAAATTAATCCTTTAGGTTTCCTTTGTAGGAAATGTATGTTGAACCAACATGACAAAGTTTTTCTCATTTTTTTCTCTAAAGTATTTTTCCCTTTGGGCATGTCATATTTAATGCTTGTTGTTTGTGTAATGGGTGGTACAAACAACTCTGAGTTAGTCATTATTAATAGCTCTATTTTATAGACCAGTAACTGAGTAAACTGAGGATTGTAAAGGTTAGCTAAGTTGTGCAGAGGTAGTAATTGGAAAATATTGTTTCATTTTTCCCTCTGATTTTAAATTCTGTGTTCTTTTGGTTCTTCATACTGTCTTAGCTCATGATGTGAATTTGAAAAAGGAAATGATTCATTTTAAAATTCAAGAAGATATTCTGAAGGAACCAGTGAATGAGTTTATGTTGTATAATGAAATGCCCCAACTCTGATTCAATAATATCTAATAGCTATTTGATAGATTCTATGTATCAGCAAACTGAATATAACTAGTTAGAACAAGTAACATAATACAGTTAGCACAAAGCATGGCTATTTTCCAGTATCCTCAAGTATTCCTTACTTACTGGTCTTCATTTTCTCTGATCTTTTTCTTTAACTTTCGCATCATCCTTTGGACATAACTGCATAGTAATGTTTGGACATACTTTCAGGGACAGTATATTGCCAATTTCATTGTTAGACCAGCTGCTTGAGAGTAAAGACCAGCATTTTATTCCATTCATATTCTCCAAATATAGTCAGCTGCTATTCAACTTGGCAGGCAGATTGTCTGGCAAAAAGTCATATTTTAACATTGATCATTCTAGGTGATATGAGTATGTATAGAAGGTTTCAACTGACTGTTGGGTACCCATATATACAGCAACAAATTATCATCATGCTGGGACTCTTAATTTACTAAAACCAGTACAGTTTTAGAGAATCGGTAGCCCCAATTTTCATTGAAGTTTTTCCTTTAAACAACAACAGCAACAAATTAGAGCCACTGTCATAGTCTGGTCCAAAACTAAAGGATAAGTAGACTTCAAAAGGAAACAGTAACTGTCCATCCAGAAAAGAGATAAAGGAGAGTAATTATGTGGCATACATAAAAATGAGTGTGAGAGTGAAAACAATCTTTTAAGTCAATTTAACTCACTTAATCTACCATAGGTGAAAAAATAATTCAATTCAGTTACTTGGAATAATTTACCTCAAATACTGAAAATGACCAAACAGATACTTTAAATAAGAGTGCTCCCACAGTTAAGCAATCATTGATCTCAACAGCAAAAACACAATACCTCAGGCAGACACTTACAAGACTCAGGATATTTTAGAATATATCAAAGAGAGAAGATTTGACATTTGAGTAGGTCAGGGCATTTGAGACTTAAAAGAATATCTGCTACTCTACTAGTTCAGCAAATGCATGAAAAATAACTGCATATCTCCGCAGCATATTTCTATCTTCAGAATATTTATTTGTCTCTCTCTCCTTAAAAAGAACTTTTTGTCTCCCTTTACTCTCAGTGGGCTGAAATATTTCATTTAATTTGAGAAATTGAATGGAAAGAGGATCATTATCAATGCATGCTGACTGAGCTGAGGGAGCCAATGAGATTTTAGGAGATAAGAGAGATTATATGAAGACTAATGTATTTAATGTCCTTCATTATCAGCAAGACGGAAAAAGTGTTTTAACATTCTTGTTATTACCAAATTTCATGTGGTTATACCACATGGAAAGTAAGAAGAAGATTAAAATTAGATACAGACAAATGGTAAGAGGAAGAGAATTTAATATTGAAGAAAACTTCATAAATTTTTGCACAGTGAATTATCAACTCCAAAATACTACAACAATCATTTGAAATAATGAAATGAGAGTAGATGTAATTAAGCAAGATTCTAATGAAGAATGATGGGTCATTTATAGAGGT
>RJWM01010024.1:0-65411 GCA_004363535.1 Dasyprocta punctata | reverse complement strand
TGGTGAAGATAAGAGTGAAGGGGCTAAGTATGATAAATTTAAAGACTTGGGAGATGGCATTTACATGTTTGGAAAAAGAGTAAAGATATATGTTAATAATCTTGTCTTGGGAGTTTGAATTGAAGAAAATAGGTAAAGAGTTGAGATGAGATAGAAAACCTAGACACCTATTAAATCAGAAACAATGAAAGAACAAATATATACAAATTGTATTGTCATTATTGATTAATTGTAGAAATTGTCTAATTCTTTAATTTCATCCATGACTCACTGGTTGTTCAGGAGGGTGTTATTTAAATTCCATGTGTTTATAAAGTTCCTGTGGTTTCTTTTTCATTGAATTCCAATTTCATTGTGCTATGGTCTGATAATATACATGGAATAATTTCAATTCCTTCATATTTTCTTAAGCATGTTTTTTGAGCTAGTATGTGATCTATATTGGAGAATGTCCTGTGTGCAGCTGAGAAGAATGTGTATTCTGATGTAGTGTGGTAGAACACTTGTATACAGTTACTAAGTCCATTTGTTTGAAAGTTTGGTTCAGTTCTAATATTTCATTGTTAATTTTTTGTCTTGTTGATCTTTCTATTTGTGACAGTTAGGTATTGAAGTCTCCCCATGACAATTTTATTAGTGCTTATTTGATTTTTCATATTCATTAATATTTGTTTTATATAGTTGGGTGCACTGGTATATAATTTATGATCATTTTCTCTTTCTCTTGGATTGCTCTCTTAACAAGGATGTAGTAACCTTCCTGTCTCTCTTAATGAATCTTGGCTTGAAATCCAGTTTTTCTGCAAACTGAATAGCTACCCCTGATTTTTCCTGGGTTCCTGTCACATAGAGTATTGTTTTCTATCCTTTGACTTTCAGTCTATGAATTTCTTTTTGAGTTAAATGTGTTTTTGTATGCAGCATACTGTTGGATCTTGCTTCTCGATTCACTCTGCCAGTTTGCTTCTTTTGATTGGTGCATTGAAACAATTAACATTAGTGGTTATAACTGATATGTATTGACTTATCCTCATCATGTTATTTTCCTGTTGTTGGCTCCTTTTTTTTCCCTCTGTTTAATTGTTTGCCTTGCCTGGTAGATTCCTTCTTTTGGGGTTCATGGAATTATAGTCTTTGTAATCTCTTTCTAGAATGTCTTTCAGAAGATTTGGAGTGCTACTTTGGTGGTCATGAATTTCTTCAGGTATTGTTTGTCATGGAAGTATCTTATTTATTCATCAATTTTGAAAGATAGCTTAGGGAGATACATCAATCTGGTTTGGAAGTTGTTTTCTTTTAGGGTTTGAAATACTTCACTCCAAGCACAATGCCAATGTGAGCCTCTAATCCTATGTAACTCAGGCTGAAACTGGTGTGTGATCACAGGAACTGAGTCTGTGAACACCTGCCCCTGCCTCTCAGTGGGACTCCCTCCAGTCTGCTTTCCAACTGCCAGCTGTCTCCAGTGACTGTCCTTCCCTCCTCCACTCTGGGTACTTGGAATTGTGAATCCATCACAAGGGTGTTCTGGGACTAAGGTTCAAAAACCCAGGCATTCCCCACAATGGCAGTTCCTCCGCTGTGGGATGCTTGTGCTGCACTCACCAACCGTTGCTTCTGGAGAGCAGATCAGGAAGCAGGGTCTCACATTCTTCTCTCTGCCTCTAACTGCATAAGATTTGGTCTTGATGTAGTTCTCTGTTAACAGAAAACTTACTAGTTTCACTGTGCTTCCTTGCTGACTGGCAGTCAGCCACCCATGGTTCAGGGCACTGTGCTTTCTCCTGTGTGGCATTGGCTACCTGCTCAGCATCATTTAATCCTATTTTCTTCTCCTGAGTCAATTTCCTTGTTCTTCCTGTGTACCTTCCCCTCACTTCCATTCTTCCTAAGCCTTTGTCTTCCAGACTCTGGACACTTTGTCCTGGAAAAGCCAAGCTGTTGGCACTCACTGCTCTACCATCTTGCCTCTGACCCTTAGCCTGATTTTTGGAAAGAACAAAACCATTCAAACCATAATAAAAAATTCAATGCATAAATATTTTGGAGAATCTTTATCAGAATAAACTTTGGTCGCATGGGTCTTTGGCATATGAGAAGCAGGACAAAAGTATGGTGCAACATTCCTGCATTTTTTTTCCAAGAATGTATCCATGAAAAAGCAATGACCAAAAATTTGTCTAATTTTATGAAAACTTTAAATCCACAGATCCAAAGATCTGACAGTCTCAGTTAGCTCCAAGCATAAAAAAAAATAAAAATAAAAAAACACACCATGGCATATCATAATCAAATTACCAGGGCCTAGCATGGCAGCAGTTATCACTTCACCCTAATGACAAATGCAAAACTGGACAAATAGAAACATCACCAATTGTCCTTATTTCTGCCAAAGGAATGAAGTCCGGACAAGCCACTGCCTCTCAAATTAGGAAGATACGGTCACAATTTACAGATTCATATAAATCTATAGGTAGGATTCTCTGTGAGAACCAGAACCAGGGTAGGAAATCCTAAAGTAAAATCAAGACATTACTGGGCTCAGTGTAGGCAAACCAGGAATAAAATCTCCGGGAGGACCAGTCATTAGTGTGACTCAAAGTGAGACACAAAATTTATAAAATTTGTGACTTTTACCCCCAGAAGCCTAAGCAGGCTCTCACAGTGAGTCCTGTAGGAAAGTCTCCTCATGCTGCTGGCAGGGGATGGGAAAGGAACTAAAACTGAAACTAATGCTAAAGCATTCTGTTCTTCATAACAAGAACTTCCCTGAGGAAACAAGTATGCTAGAACCTAGCATCCTGGGGTTTTGTCAGAGCATAAGAGACATGGGGAAAAGGAAATGGTAGATCTACCCTGTTCTAGATGTAATAACTCACATAGCAAGAAAAGTCTTGACAAGCCCTTGTGAAGTTCAAAGCCCAAAGGTACAGGTGCACTAAGAGACTGAGACCTAATCTTAGGTCTCACCTCCCCTTTCTGCACATCATGTTATCACATAGCTAAAAGCCTACCTACCAATTTCTTTCACCCAGCATAGCATGTTTGGTTTTCAGCAAAAATGCACAAGGCACACTTACATGGCAACAACAAAAACAAAACAAAACAAACAAACAAACAAACAAAACAAAACAAGCAGTTGGAGGCAACAGGACAAGAATCAGAACTTAGATTTGACAAGGGTGTCAGGATTATCAGTTTGAGAATTTAAAGTAATTATGATCAATATACTAAGGGCTCCTGTGGAAAAAGTAGACAGCAGGAAAAAACAAACGATTAATCTGAGCAGAAAAATGGAAATTATAAGAAAGAATAGAAAATGAATAATAGGAACAGAAAATTCTATAACAACTTGTGATGGCTCTTTAACAAACTGGACATAGATAAGGAAAGAATCTCTGAATTTGAAGATGTGTTAGTAGAAATTTCCAAAATTAAAAAAAGACTAAAGAAAATGGGACTAGAATATCCAACAACTATGGGAAAACTATAAATGAGGTAGTGTGTGTGTAAAAAGAACAGCAGAAGGAGAAGAAAGAGGGAACAGAGGGTGAAGCAATCCTGTAATGTCAGACACCAAATCAGAGACCCAGGAAGCTCAGAGAACAGCACGCACCAAAACACAAGACAACAAACACCACATAGGCACCTCACATTCAATCTGCAGAAAGTAAAAGATAAGTCCCTGAAAAAAGTAAAGGCATAAGAACATCTTACTTAAAAAAAAAAAAAGAATTACACTTCACTGCTTGACTTCTCAGAAACCAAGCAAACAAGAAGAAAGTAGAGTGAAATATTAAAAAGAAATAGTAATAAGAAAAAACCCATAATACTTCACAATTGTTAGAATTCTGTGCCTGAAAACATTATTCTTCAAAAGTGTTCTAGTCAGTTTGAGCCATTGTAACAAATTAGCATAAATTAATTTATTTATAAACAACGTAAGCTTCTTCTTTTATTTTTATTTTTTTGGTCTCAAGGATCAAACTCACAATCTCATGCCTGCCAGGCAGGTGCTGTACGCCACTGAGCTAAATCACTGGCCCTCAAACAACGTAAACCTCTTTTTCATGGCTCTGGAGGATGAATGTCTTAGATCAAGGTACAAGTATTGTCAAGTTCTGAAAGCTCACTTCCAGGTTGCAGATGGCTCTATACGGTGGAAAGAAAGAGCTATCTGACTTTGGTTCTCCCGCCCCTTTTTTTACTTGGGATTAAACCCAGGGAATTAATTTCCTTGAGTTAAGTTCCTAGCCCTTTATTTATTTATTTTTAATTTTAAATGAAAAAGGATAAAAACAGTGATACAGAATTTCAAAACAAAATAATAGGAGATTAACTGTAGTTAACATATTATGTATTGTTATCTTTAAAGTAGCTGTTCAGATTACAAGATATAGGCATGAAAAAATGATCAAACAATCAAACAATGAAAGCACAAACCATTCTTTTTGATGAACTAACAGAGTAGCATAGTTACATATCATATATATGTGTGTATATATATATATTCTTTTCACTTCTCTCTTTTCTCCTTTCCCCTATCCCAGTTGTTCTTTCCTTCTGAGTAGTTTCTTTCCCTTTCCCTTTCACAATATCTATTGTACATTTTGAATCTTACTTACTGTTTCTGCTTCTTCCACTAGGGAGACAATACAGTATTTAAACATGTGACTCTGATTTGGTTCACTTATGGGTATGGTCTCAAGTTGCATCCATTTACCTATATAAGTCTCAAGTTTATCCTTATTTGTAGCTGAGTAGTACTCCATTGTATAAAAATACCACATCTTTTTTTATCCATTCCATGACCGATGGGTATTTGGATTGTTTCCAAGATTTAGCTATTACAAATTGTGCTGCTATAAATATGGGTGCACATATATTGCTGTGGCATGATATTTTCAATTCTTCTGGGAAAATGCTTAGAAGGGGAATAGCTAGATCAGATGGGACCTTCAATCCTGGTGTTTTGAGGTATTGCCACACTGATTTCCACAGTGGTTGTACTAGCCTACACTCTCACCAACAGAGGAAAAGAGTTCCTTTTCCCTCACAACCCCACTAGCATTTGTTATTGGCTGATATTTTGATAATAGCCGTTCTTTCTGGAGTGAGATGGAATTCAAAGTTGTTTTAATTTGTATTTCTCAAATGATCAGTGAGGTTGCACAGTTTTTCATATGTTTATTTGTCATTTGTGTTTCTCCATCTAAGAAGTGTGTATTTATCTCAAATGCTCGTTTATGGATTGGTTATTTGAATTTGAGGGATCTGATTTTTTTCAATTCTTTGTATGTTCTAGATAGAAGCCCTTTGAGGGACAGTTGGCTAAAATTTTTTCCTATTTGTGGGTTTTCCTTTCAGTCTTTTGGTGATTTCTTTTGATGTACAAAACTTTTTAACAAGATGAGATTCTAGTTGTTGATTCTTTGAAGTACTTCCTGTGCAGTATGTATTTTGTTCATCAACTCTTTGCCTACCCCTAAGTCTTCAAGATTTGTACATACCTTGCCTTCCAGTAGATGGAGTGTTTCTGTTTTAATATTTAGCTCTTTGATCTGTTTTGACTTCAGTTTAGTGCATGGTGATTGGCATGTGTCCAGTTTTAGTCTTTAGCATGTGGAAAGCCAATGTTTCCAGCACTATTTATTAAAAAGTCTGTCTTTCTTCCAGTGAACATGTTTGGTCCCTTTGTCAAAGATAGGGTGGCTGAGTGTCTTTGTAGTTGTGTCTCTATCTTCTTATCTGTTCCACTGGTACAAAGGTCTGTTTTTGTTTTTGTTTTGTTTTTTTTGCTGGTACCATGCTGATTTTATTACAGTATCTTTGTAGTATAATTTCAGATTAGAGATTGTGATACCTCCTGCCTTGTCATTGTTGTCAAGGATTGCTTTTGTTATTGTAGATCTCGTCTGTTTCCAAATGAATTTTAGGGATGTTTTCCCCAGATCTGTGAGGTATGGTAATGATATTCTGATCAGAATTGCATTAATTATGTATAATACTTTTGGGAGTATGGCTATTTTCACAATTTTGGTTCTTCCTATCCAGGATCAAGGGATATCTTTCCATTTTCTGATATCCTCTTCAATACCCTTTTTTAGAGTGCTCCAATTTTCAATATACAGATCTTTTACATCCTTTGTTAGATTGATTCCTAAGTATTTCATTTTTTTGAATGCTATCATGAAAGGTGTCATTTCCATAATTTCTCTCTCAGTGAGTTTGTTGTTTGTGTACAGGAATGCCATTGATTTTTCGGTGTTCACTTTGTATCTAGTTATGCTGCTAAATTTGCTTATTAACTCTAGTAGTCTTTTGGTGGAATTTTTGGAGTCTTCTATGTAGAGTATCATGGCATTGGAAATAATGATAATTTAATTTCTTCCTTTCCTATCCTTATTCTTTCATTTCTCTCTCTTGTCTCATTGCTCTGGCTAATGTTTCAAGAACTATATTGAATAGGAGGTTGATAGTGGATATCCTAGTCTTGTTTCTGATTATAGAGTGAAAGCTTTCAGTATTTTCCCATTTAGTATGATGTTGGCTGTTGGTTTGTTATAGATGACTTTTATCAGATTGAGATAGTGACAATCTATTCCAAATAAATGCAAAGGAATTGAAATTATCCCATGCATATTATCTGATCATAGTGTAATGAAATTGGAAACTAATGGCAAAAGAAACTGTAAAAACTACATAAACACATGGAAATTAAATAGCACCCTTCTGAGCAATCAATGTGTTACAGATGAAATTAAAGAAGAAATTAAACAATACCTAAAATTCAATGCAAACTAATGCTGCACTTTGAGCTTCTAGAAAAAGAACAGCAAGTTAAGACCAATGCTCACAGAAGGGAGAAAATTATAAAGATCAGCGCAAAAATTAATGTAATTGAGACTAAGAAAACAATACAAAGAATTAATGAAGAGTTAGTTTTTTGAAAGAATAAACAAAATTGATAAACCAGTAGCCAACATTATCAAGAAAAGGAAAGAAAAAACTCAAATTCATGCACTGAGGAATGAAAAGGGTGAAATCACTACAGATCCTGTGAAAATGCAGAAGATCATTAGTACCTACTTCGAAAATCTTTACTTGCATAGGCTGGAAAACACAGATGAAATGGACAGTTTGCTAGAAATATATGAATTACCAAAGTTGAATCAAGAAGATATAAAAAATTTGAATAATCCAATATCAGTTAGTGAAATTGAAAATGTAATTAAAAACTTATCAACAAAGCAAAGCCCAGGTCCTGATGGATTCATGGCTAAATTCTGCAAGACATTTAGAGAAGATGTAATGCCAATACTCCACAAACTCTTTAAAGAAATGGAAGGGAAGCAATTCTCCCTAACTCACTCCTGGAGGCAAGTATTACCCTCATACCAAAACCAGAGAAAGACCCAACCAAAAGGAGAACTATAGGCCAATCTCCCTAGTGAACATCAGTGCAAAAATTCTCAATAAAATCCTGGCAAACAGAATGCAGCAAATCATCAAAAAGATCGTACACCATGACCAAGTGGGATTCATCCCAGGAATGCAGGGATGGTTCAACATACACAAATCAATAAATGTAATACACCACATCGACAGAGCCAAAGACAAAACTCACACAATCATCTCAATAGATGTAGAAAAAGCTTTTAATAAAGTCCAACACTCATTCATGATAAAATCCCTGGAGAAAATTGGAATAGTTGATCTTTTATTTTTTGAGGACTTGCTAGATTGCTAACATGCCTACGCTAGGCTCCAATTTACCATTATGTTAGAACTATGGCTTCAAATATAAACTTTAGGGAGACACAAGCATTCAGAGTATAACAAAAAGTAAAGAAAAAAAAAAGAGTTCCTCAGATAAATACCTGACAGAGTAAGCCTGCCTTACAAGGCTGTTGAAAGGTGTGCTTCAGAAAGAGGGAAAATGCTACCTGTCAGAAACTTAGATCTATATAAAGAAATAAAGAGCATTAGAGAAAGAATAAATGAAGATTAAAAACACCCAGAGTGAAAAATTCACATTATATCCAGAGAAATTCAGATACACATGGCAGCAGACTTCTCAAAAACATATTTGAATGAGATCCTTAAACAGTTTATGCATGGAGGGAAAAGTGGGAGTGCTGTCAGTATAGAATTCTAAACTGAATGAAAACACCATTGAAAGATGATAGCAAGGAGAAAAGACTTCAAAACAAACAAAAGTTCATAAAATGCAGTACTGCTAGATCTACACTAAAAGCAGTGCTAAAGAGACTCCTCACACAGAAGTGAAATGGTTTCTGACGGAAATTTGAAAAAAACACACAAAAATGAAACAGTGGCAATGTGGGAGTAAATATATGACTTAATATAAAAGAAATTTTAAAAGTCTTATAATTATGATCGTGTATTTAAAACAAAAAAAAAGGACTCAAAGGAAATATAGTATTGTTAGTGGTAAAATGCATTGGAACAATAGCACAAACGGTGATGAGAAGGAAGTGGAAGTGTATTGTTATATGATTCTTAAACCATATAGACTTGTACAGTATTACAAGAAAAACAGACTGTGATAAATCAGTTTTATATGGTAACCCTTAGAGCAGTTATTTTAAGATAAATATAAAAAGACAGTGATAAAACGGAACACTAAAAAAAAAAAAGTGAGTTAATCCAAAAGGCAAGAAAGAGGATGCAGAAATGAATAAATATGACAAACAGAAATATAATGGATATAAACCCAAACATTAATAGTACATTAAATAGTATAGTCAATACTTCAGTTAAAAGACAGAGATTATAAAATAAAGTAAGAGCCAATTTTGTAGCATTTTATAAGAAACACACTTTCAATATGAAGACAGAACCATATTAAGAGTAAAAGAAGCGAAAAGGAACACTAAACACTAATCATTAACACTATTAGAAAGTATATTATACAAATATTAATTGCTGGGGTGATTATACTAATTTAAGACAAAGCAAGGGCTAAGTGCAACATAAGGTAATTAAATCATGATAAAAGAGTCAAAAGATCAATAAAACATAGTCATATATGTGTATGTATTCCACTATAGACTTTTAAAAATTATGAAGTAATACCTGATAAAATAAGAAAAAGACAAACCCACATACATATCCAGTCAAATATTTCAGTCGATATAACCAAGACAAAAAGATCAGTAAGTGTATAGAAGTGACCTGAGCGACTCTAACCAACCAACTCGACCTCACTGACAATTGTTACCCAAAATAAAATGGAAAAAGTTTCCAAGATACTATGTTTAAAAGTAAAACTATAAAAGTAG
This sequence comes from Dasyprocta punctata, assembly GCA_004363535.1. Classification (NCBI taxonomy): domain Eukaryota; kingdom Metazoa; phylum Chordata; class Mammalia; order Rodentia; family Dasyproctidae; genus Dasyprocta; species Dasyprocta punctata. The sequence continues at coordinate 56,106 of RJWM01010024.1, read as the reverse complement.
AAGAATAAATATGTGAAAATTATGCATTTTATCCTAGAGTAGAGAATATTTAATTATAGTACACAAGTCAAAGAGCATAAAAATAAATATACTCATGTGAAGGCAAAAACCATCATAAACTCAAAATACAGGTAAACCATGGAAAATATTTCATACTTTAGTTATACTTTAGACAATCTTATTATATAAAGTGATTCTATAGCTAAAGAAAGAGATTTCTAACCTAAAAGAAAGTTGATATTAAAAAAGTCAGCTTCTATAAAAGGAAATATTTGTAAGTACGTTAAATGATATTCAGTCCTTTAATGGGGTCCTTTAATATCATTTTCCCCCTGCCAGGCTGATGAAGATTAAAATGCTCACTAACACAGTGTGGATGAGGACAGTGTAAGAGCAAATAATGGACATCTCTTCCAAACTTTATATACAGTGACTTCATATTGATAACTCAAAATTAGCAATGTTAAAAGTGTGAATAAACTAGAAGTCAGCAAATGCTATGAATTAAGTTCTTTCTTCCTTTCCTGAGAAAACCAATGTTGATCTTGATAGTATTGCTCACACCTGAAATGACACGCATTTTGTTTTGTAGTTGCACAAATGTCTGTCAACTGAGGACCAATTTTAAAAATTGTAGTACATTTTATACAAAGAAATACCAAGCAGTTGTTACATTGTATGAGGACATCCTTTATGTGTTAATATACAGTGAGATCCATTCAGTGTCATTACTGAAATAAGTAGGATTTTGAGAGGGAGAGTGAATATATTTACATATATTTTCTAACATGCACAAAATATTTTTGAAAGTATTCTCAAGAAGTATTAGTTGCCTCTGGGGAAAGTTATGCCTGAAAGACAGGAAAGGGAGGGAAAGTTTCTCTGCACTTAATTTAAAAAATAAATTTACACTATGCATGGTATTACTCATTTAACAAGCAAATTAAAGTTCAAATGTCATAAAACTTTTAATAGTATAGAGTAAGTTAGGTTGTTTTATGTACTCTTGATAAGTATTCGGGATAATTCTCATCAAAAAAGAAGTTAATACTATGTGAGAAATTCTTTAAGCAGTTTTCCCTCTTAACCTAGCATCTGATTTTTGTTACTGATACTAAGAAAATATACAATGATGGAAACATAAATTTATATACAAGATGTTCATCTTGGTGTTATTTGTAACAATGAAAAATTAAAACGTTCAAAGAAATAGAAACAGATTTTTTCCTCATACAATAGAATAGTAAGTATTAAAATAATAGCTATTAAAAGCGAAGTTTTGGAAAAAATATTTAACAGCATGCTTGAAATATTAGGAATGAAAAACTAAGAAGCACACTTTTACACGTGGCATGACCCGAGCTTTCCTAACAAGCTTGTGCAATTATAATCTCTTGCTTATGAAGTTCAGCACGGGCTACCCCAAAATGTGGCACTGTGTGTTTTGAGGAAACAATAGAATAAGGAAGGCCATTCTCACCTCTGCCCTTCGTTCTCCCAAGAAGCAGTACACACACAAAAAAATCTGACTTTCTTCTGAAGTCCTAAAACTCATGAAACCATTGCAGGGTCTCCTTGCTGTACCCAGAACAAGGGAACTTCCTTGTCCTCCAAGACACAGAGGCACTAAGAGGACCCTGAAGCTCCCTCTCATTTTGTTACTATCAACTTCCACTCCCATTGGTCTAATCACACGTCTATGTGACTGGTCTTTGCCAAATGTAAGTAAACCAACAGCACACAATTTCCTCTGTTTCTTTAAATTTTTATTACTGAAGGTTCTTGTGTCATGTAAATTTTTAATTCATTTGTATGCTTTTCTCTTGTTAATCTGTCTTTTGTTATATGAGTCTCAGCTATGAACCCAGTAATGGATGAGAAAATAAATCTTTTTGATCCTACATTTACATGAACACACAAGCCAGAAAAAAGTATGCAACATGTTAAGAGGATTACATCTGGATGCTAATTGAATATTATTGAATTTCAGTACTTTCCTGATATATGTTTCAGTATCTTCTTAATAACTACCTATAATGTACAAATTTTTTTTCTATGATAAACAAGCATGTACTATTTTTAAATCTGTTCAAGAGATATTTAAAAGAAGTTGAAATCTTTAAGCTTGACATCTTAACATAAATACCTTGTATTGTATTGTGCAGTCTTCTCCTAATCATTCTGTGCATTGTTACCAAATAAAATGTCTGTAACCACAAAATATCTCAAATATTAAAGATAAAGACAGTACTACAAATATTTCTGTTTTCACCAAATTATGTTACGAAAAGTAGGGGTCACAGAAAGAAGAGTTCTATGGTCACATAAGTTAAATAAATATTTAACTACCTTTTATCTCTTTCTCTGGAACATATGCAGTGATATTGTCATATAAAAGTTTCTGAGTGATACTGCAGTAAGGAAAATTGTATAGAACTTCCCTCTCTTGCTCTATTCCCTTCTCTAAATATTCAAATGTGGTCTAGTGTTCCAAACAACATACTCCAGATGATCGTGACCTTAGGAACATTTGAGATTCCTCCATCTAATCTCTTAACACTTTCTGGCCCAGTGTCATTGGCACGATGTCACTTCAGTGAGAACTCTACTGTGAGGTCCACCCTACCTCTCTTTCTGTCTTCCCCAAGACCAGAAATCACACCTGAGCACTTTATCCCTGACCACACCCAGTTCCCTAGCAGGGTACCTCTGAACATTATTATCACTCCTGTCCATCCGTGTACCAGAGGTTACTTGAACTCAAAAACTGTGCAGTGTGTTTCTTATGGGATAAAGCCTATTAGCAGAGGATTACTTTCACCATTGCATTTAGAAGAGAGATTGTTTTTTTTTTTTTTTTTCAATATCTCTGCTTGGTATGTTATTTTTTTTCTCTCCTTTACATTCCAAGAAGTCTCTGCCCTTTCATTCTTTGAGCTTTAGTGATGCACATTTGGAAGAAGAAAGAAACAGAAGGGATAACAAGAAAGATACAGGCAGATATTTTGAAAGGGAAATAAAAGGGGAAAATAAAAAGGGAAATAAAAGGGGAAAATATATGAGCAGTAAAAGGGAGAAATGTGATTTTAAGAATTATTGAAATGAATTGTATATTGTCCTCATAGCATTCAAAATACAGTAAAGAAAGAAATGATGGCAAAAACAAGAGAGGGAAGGGTAAAGGAAAGAAGGAGTAAGGATGAGTTATTTTGAAAATTCTGTTTTGATTGCCAGACTGAAGTTCTTTCACTATCACATAGCTTTCAATTGGATGCTGAGTCACTTTCAATAGAGTAACAAACTTAAAACGCCACACACTCTAAGAAGACTGTATAGTCTTGAGCCTGTGATACTGCCAATTATGCAGCCTCTTTGTTAGAACACTCACTGGTTAGACAGAAGGGAAGAAATGAACAGATTCTGAAGGGAGCAAAGAATGGCAGCTCTGAAATTAGTATCTTAATCACTCAGTCAATCACATCCTAACCAGAAAATGTGGGTTAGAAGAGACTCTGAATGATCCTGCGCCCCGAAGACTGCTTCCCTTTCTGAAAGGAAACACAGTCGAGAAGCTCAACTTTCCTTGGGACAAATCCATGAAGAGTGACAAAAGCACAGGCAGAGCCATTGGTGAACAGAGGCAATGCAGCGAATAGAAATCCTGATCGCTCATTAGACAGTAACAGCTCAATCAGCACAGTCTGAAAAGCAAAGCAAGTAATGAGACATGTATTTTCCAAGGCTCAGAGCATTAGAGAAGGACAATATTGACAAAACTCGATGCTAGAAATAAATCAATGGATATGCATTTTCATAAACTAATATAAACACTGTGAATTGGTAAGTCTTTCTAAAGGGCAGTTTTGCAATATGTACTCAAATTTAAAATTTTAAACACACACAGACACATACACACACCTGCACCCTTGACACAACAATTCTCTTTGTAGCAATTTTCTCTAAGAAGGTAAATAAACAAGTACGCATGGTATGTGGTAAGGATTGTTTTGGTACTATTTTCACATGCTGGTAAAAACTGTGAATAATTATTCATCAGTAGGGGGCTTTTAATAAATTAAGTACATCCGTATACTTGTATACCATGCATTGTAGGACTCTTATTAACATGGGCTTTGGGGTCAAACTGAGTACATCCGGTCCCACCAGTTACTATTTGTATGATTCTGATCAAAGTATTTAATGTCTCTTTGCCTCAATTTTCTAATCTATAAAATGTTTCACAACTATTAAAATCTGTTGAGTAGCCTTATAATCCATGAAATCTATTTTACAAAGTTGTTATGAAGATTAAATCAGATGAATGATCATGCATGTAGTAAATATTCAAAAAGTATTAAATATTGGTGTTCTACAAACATAAATTATAGTACCTATATTAATATGGAAATGGTCATTCTAAGTAACAGTTATAGACTAGCTAGTAATTCAGATTTCCATTCATATAAAATAATTTATATATAATTGTATGGATAGAAAGACTTCATACATGTGTATGTTAAGTATTGGTCTAGAATATGAAAAAGAAAAAAGAAAAAATATATACTATAACTTTAATATTGGATATTTCCAATGATGGTATTTCATATAATTTTTATTTTCTTTTAAAATTCTTTCTTTTTTCTTTCTCATTTTCTGGACCAATATTTTCTTGGCAAACTAGGAAATTTAGACTAGCTTTTCTGCTGAGGAAAACTAAAGTTCTGGAATGAAATGAGAAATCACAATCTTGAACTACTAAGGAGCCAGGTAAATAGTGTGTCCTACCATCTTAAAGTAGTTGGTTGGACCAAATGTGGAATGGCCTTTTGAAGCTTCAGTTACAGCTGGGTGGCAGTGCCACGCAAGGCCAAGGAGAGACTCTCCAGAAGGCTGGAGATGATCTGGATGCAGTACCCAATATATGGCTCTGTTTCTCCCATAGTTAAGATTGATGGGCTCAGGATTCTAGGGGTAAAAGAGACTGCCTCCACCCACTGTTGTGTCTAGTAACTCCCCAACAAAATGTTTCCTTCCAGTGTTCATGACATTGTTCTCTTTTGGTCTAGAGATCTCATTTCCAGAAGAAAGAGTGCTTCCACCAAGAGGTGCAGCAAAGGTCTCATTGAATTGGAGGTAAAGGTTGCTTCCCAGCTTCTTTGGGTTCCTTGTGCCTCAGAATCAACAGGCATAGAAGAGAGTTACAGTGCTGGCTGGGTTGAATGATCCTGAATACCAAGCAAAGACTGGACTACTACTCGCAATGGAGCCAAAGAAGAGTATGTCCGGAACACAGGAGATTCTTTAGGGAATCTCTATTACCATGCCTTGTGATTAAAATCAGTGAAAAATTACAATCTAAATTCAATAAGGACTATGGGTGGCCTAGACCCTTCTGAATGAAAGGTTTGAGTCATCCATGAGGTGAAGAATCACTTACAGGAAAGGTGCTTAATAAAGTCAAAGGGGATGCAGAGTTGGTAGCAAAGAAAGTGGTTACAAATACCAGCTATGACCACATGGCTAAATACAGAAATGAGGACTATGATTGTCATGGGCATTTCCTCATTTTGTTATATATGTGTGTTATCTATTTTTCTTTCCTTTATTATTCTTGAGCTGTGTAACATAAAACGTATTGATTTTATATCATGGCACTTAAATATTTAAATTATAGAGCATCAAAGAAAAGAGTAAACATTTACTTTGGGACTTTACCTCCTTTTCTGGAGTAGGGGTTAGGACATTTTTTTGTTGTACACAAAGCAGTTGTACTATGTCAGGTGGAAGTATAATCTTGTTTTGAGTTTTATTTGGAAATTGAGTAAGGAGATGTGTATGGTTCCAGTTTGATATGAAGTGAACTTGTTTTTTTGTAATGGTTAATTTTTTGTGTTAGGTTGATGGTCACAGATACCCAGTAGCTGGTTAAATATTTCTAGCTGTGTCTATAAGATTTACTAGGTAAGATTAGCACTTAACTTGATAGAGTAAAGCAGATGGTATTCTGTCGTGGTCTCCTGAAGCCCTCGTGTGCTCACAGGTGAGCCCAGTTGGAGGCAGGTCATTGGTGGCATGAGCCAGAGGGGTTCATCTCCCTCCCAGCTTCTCCCTTCCCTCTCTGCTTCTTGGTCACCATGGCAGGAGCAGCTTTTCTCCACCTAGGCCCTTCTGCCAGGTCACTGACCATGCAAAGACTGAGACTTCTGAGACTGTGAGCTGAAATAAACCTCTCTTCTAGTTGAGGGTGTTGGTGATTTTGTCCCAGGGATGAGAAAAGTGACTAAGACCACAGGGTAGGTGGGCATTATCCAGTCCATTGAGGCTAAAGAAGGTTGAATTCGCTCTGCCTAACTAATTGAGCTAGGGCACTATATTAATTGGCATTCTCTAATGGTAAAGAATCAATGTAAAATATAAATAAATATAAAACATAAATAAATATATAAAGTATTTACAAATGTATACATATATAAAATATTATATATAATATAGATATAATATATCTATATAATATATATATTTATGCAAAGGGATTTATTAGGTAGGCTTACAAGATCAGAAGCATAGGAGTTACAATGGTCCTCTGAGGGATAAAAAAATGGAAAAGTCCAAAATGGTCCTCTGTGTGCTGGGAAGCCAGAGGGGCCAGGGCAGCCTACGATTGAAGGTCTAGAAGCTTACTGCAGACTCACCGATGCACACTTGTGGCAGGAGGCTGAAGTGACAGCCTTGGAAGGCTGAAGAGTCTGTGCTGGAAGGCTGGGGAACCTGCAGACCAGTGTCCAAATGCAATGGTGAAGACTGGCACGCTTTCTTTCCCTTTTTATTCCATCTAGGGAGCAAGCCTATTGGTTGGTGCCACCCACATTTGAGGTGGTTCTCTCCCCTCAGTTTTCTGGCCTACATGTCAACCATCCACAGGCACACATGGAACTTTGTTAGTTTGCTAGGCAGTCTATATTCAAGTCAAGTTGATGTATCACAATCACAGACCACACACATCAGTCTTCTCATGCCCTTGGTGCTCCTGGTTCTCAGACCTAAGCCAGAAGATAAAGAATTCAATCCAGAGTTTTTACTTACACCAGTGACTATGCTGGACCTGGTATATACGCACATATGTATATATGTATATATGTATATATCTTTCCTGTTAATTTTGTTTCTCTGGAGAACTCTGACACTACAGGGAAGAATTAACAAGGCAAAATCTAGAAAGAGATAAATGGCACACTTAAAATATCTTTTATTCTGAGAATTTCTGCTGATATATAAAGAAAAATTGCAAACTGCACAGTAGTTTTGGTGAGCTCATGTGGTAAGAGGAACAGATATTCAAGCTAAGGATTTACAGCTCAGAATGGGAATGTGATAGTCATTCCTTCATATGCCTATTAGGCTGTATCCTGAATGGGTATACCATTCAGGGTTCATACTCATGGTAAGAGTAAACTGAAAACAAATTTTTCTTTTTCCCCTCCCTCACTAGCTCCTCTCGTCCGTCCTTCCTTCCTTCCTTCCTTCCTTCCTTCCTTCCTTCCTTCCTTCCTTCTTTCCTTCCTTCCTTCTTCTTGTCTCCCTTTCTCTTACCTACTCTTACTCTCTTTACCATTATTTTCTTTCCTTCTCAGATTAAGCTAACAGCACCAGGTTGGTCCAAAAACCTTTCAGTCCTATGCTTGGATTAAGGAGCTCAGAGCCTTGTAATAAGTCTGTGCTCACAGGAAGACCGACAAAAATCATTTCTGAAGGAAAGTAACTTCATCTTAGTTAACTTCAGACTATTTTTAAAAGATATTTTAGTTGTAGATATAATGACCAGCATGCAACAGATAACCAGACATACCAAGAAATAAGACCTCTTGAGTAAGAACCCATCCAAAGACATTACACAGCTTCATTGTTAGGGAATGGACGTGCCATCCAACGGCTGGATATGTGTCCCTATGCTAGCCCTTTTCTCAGAACTGTCTGACCCACAGTAGGACCCACAACAGCCCACAGAGATTAGTTTCATGAACATTTACGGAGGTGCTAGGCACCCGGCTGATGAAGGACGCAGTGCTCACGACGACAGGACTGCCGCTGGCAGCCGTGGAGCTCGTCCTCCCCAGCTGCTGCACTGAAACAGGTGGAGGCTTTGTCTGAGGTTTGAGAAAAGCTCAGCCTTGAGCACTGCTTGAGCACTGGCGTCACTTCAGGATTTAGGAAGATGTCTGAGCCAAATATACAAATGTGATGGTTTAGAGTGAGTGACACATGTGCGAGAGCCTGTAGTGTCTTGGACCCAAGCATCGTCCTGGTCCAGGGTTTTGTCCCACGTGGATTGGTCTTCTAAATCATAGCCCTTTGTCCTCAGGGATGGCAACAAAAATAGAAAAGATGAAAGGCAAAGCTTCAGGGCTGCTGTTCATCAGAAAAGCTGCCTTACATTTCCTTGCAGATTATGCTTTGGACCTTATTTTCATGCAAACATGAACCATTGTTGGCAGATCTGAAGTCCAAAGTGGGTCTTGGAGTGGTCTGATGCTGTAGGATTTCTGAGAGATGGACATGCTATTGCTATCTAGCTTCTTGCAGGGGAAGATTATTGCTCTGACTTTTTTGTAACTGGAAGATACTATTTTCTCCTTAATTCCTAAGTAACTACTGTCCCATGACTCAGGACAGATGAAGAGGAGAAAAGTAACCAGGCTGTGCACTGGCACATGGCTCAGCTGCCCGCTGCTCTGACCATGAGCAGACGTGGAAAAGGAGATGCGGGCAAAAGCAGAGGCTGGGTGTGTGGTGGCAGCAGGGGGAGGTGGGAGTGGAGTGTGCTCAAACACAGGGCCCTTGAGGAGTGAAGGACAGCACAGGAAGTTGCCCTGACCCAGCAAGAGCGGTTTGTGGACCCAAAACATGGGAAAGGGAATTTGTGCTGGCCGTGCCAGGCCCTGTGCTTAGCTCTCTATAACACAGTACTACTTCATCCTCACAGAAGCCGAGAGTTGAGCACTAGGGAAACCGAGGCCAAGAAATTAAATCCCATTCCTGATCCCACACAATAGTATCAGGAATTCACTTAAATTAAAGACCTGCTGATTCCAAAGTTTGAGATGTCTCCATCACCGTGTTTTCTTGGATTCCTGTTCACTTGCCACTCAGCACTGCTGCTGGTGCTGCCCAGGACACAGAGGACCAACCTTGGCGCCTGCTGCCTGTTACTCAGGGCTGGTCCTTGGCTTCTGGTTTGCATTCACCCATCTCCTGGTGTCCTTTGGCAATGCATTTGATCAGTACATTCATTCATTCATTCTTTGTCTACTACCACACAAGAAGGTTTAGTTGCATCGAAAGTGGTTACAATTTTAAATGTGTTTGCTAAAGGCATGAAGTGAGCATTAAAGCAGGTTGGTGCCTTGGAAAGAAATTTCAGAGAAAAGGAAGGTGGAGTAAGGAGAGAGAGACAGACAGACAGAAGGAGAGAGAGAGTTTTGGACTTTGTTGGCAGGTATAAATGCCCGGGAACCAAATCACATGTACAAGGACAAGTCTTAGCTATATTCTCCTTTGTTCTTTCTTTTCTTTTCTTTTCTTTTTTCATTTCTTTCTTTTCTTCTCCTCCTCCTCCTCCTCCTCCTTCTTCTTGTTTTTGTACTAGGAATTGAACTCAGGACCTTTCTTTTCTTCTTATACTTCTCATCTGCTCTATGTGTCAGGGTCAAAGGTTCCCACCAAGGTCACTGTCCCCAGATGAATCCAATTTCCTTGCAGCATTGAAAATTGGGAGCAAAGTCAGAACAAGGAGGATTTGCCTAGGATGTCCTGGGAGAATGGGGAGTTATCAACCATGTTGTTAAAACCATCTGCAAACCCTCAACATTCAGTGCACCTCTGCAGAAGCTGGGACCAGGGCAGGTGCTCCTTGCTTTGAACTCTGTTTCTTCTCACAAACTGCTGGCCATAGCTCTTTCCTCCAAGTAAAGGTACTATAGATGTTCAAGACAGGACAATTTATTGAGTTTAGTTTGCATGTGTTCCCCTGTACTTACCTCCTCCACCCCTCATTAGCAAGGAGATAGTCCTCACTATTTCCATGCCTCAAAGGGTTCTTTTGATCAAGCAGAAAGCACAAGCTACTGGAGATAAAAGCCGCTCCTGTCAAAGTTTAAGGTGATTTATAAAAGTATATTAAGGACCTTACTAGTTTTTCAAGGCTGTTGTAACAAACTAATACGAACTTGGTGGCTTAAAGAATAGAAGCTTATTTCTTGAAAATTCTGAAACATAGAAGCTCAAAACATAGAAGGGGACAGTGGTCCCTGGTTTCAGAGGACAATCTGTCCCTTGCCACTCTCTAGCTCCTGCTCACTGTCGAAACCTTTGATTCTCCGTGAGTCCATCTTCACGTGACCTTCTACTCCATGTCTCTGTGGCTTCTCAGAAGAAACCTGTCACTGGGCTTAGGGCCTACAATCTCATTTCAAGATCTTTACCTTAGTTATATGTGCAAAACAATCCTCAAAAAGCAAATACTCAAGAAGCTCACACACACACACACACAAACATACACACACACACACACACACACGCACACACACACACACACACACACACCACTTATTCCAAATAGAGTCACATTCTAAGATTCCAAAGATAGATCTATCTTTTGGAGGGTTGCCATTCAACCACTAGAGAGTCTAATGGATATTGAATGAGGAAAGGGAGATATTTTTTCCCCTTGATTGAAAGATGTTGGAACTGTGGGGCGGGAGAGAGTGAAACCTTGGTACCATTTGATATGTGCAGCCTCAGGAAGAGATGGAACTCAGAGGGAGTGGCTACATGGCACCTTAAGCAGGCTGAACCCATGACCCATCCTACTCACCCATCGCTTAGTTTACAGCAAACCTGTCACTTGGCCAAGAGCCATCAGACCTCAAGGGACCACAGTGGGTTTGGCCACAGTGGTGACAGGCAGTCGTGATGGCTCAGCAGTTAGCAGCACTTCCACCCATCTACTAAGATAAGCCTCCTCTTCTCTCCCTGATAGCAATGGAATTGAATCTTTTAACAGACACTTGGATTGGCAGCTAAAAGTTGGATTTTAAGTTGAAAGAATGCGAAGCCAATTTTTGCATATTGAGACATATTGATAAACTGTTAAATTAAATGCTCAAACACAAGATCTGTGGAGGGATAGCCTTTGATTTGTTTGCCTATTCTCTAGCCACGGGCGCCCTTCTGGCCGTCTCTGTGAGTGCTGAGGTCTGTGGCTCTGGGCAGCTCTGTGGCTGGGCACACAGCCAATGCTGCCCCATTCTGCCCTGCTCGGAGTCAGGTGTCAGATCTATGGACAGAGGTGGTGACCTCAGTCCAGCACTCAAGAACAACTTCTGGACTGAACTCTGAACCTGAGCTCAGGAAGAACCCTGGAGTACGTCTCCTTCCAGTTGGAATCCACCCACCACTTTGCATCTGGAATAATTTCTGTAGCAAAGAAAACATGAGTTACGAAGAGCAAGGCAGTGGGGAAAAGTCAGGGGAGCCAAGCTCAGGTATCATTTAAGGGTCAGGAGTAGGAAAAGCAAGAGAGCCAGGTGATCATTTCTGCCATGAAGATGCAGAACAGTTGATGTTTACTTGGGCTGGATTGGTTTTTAAAATAGAACTTTTCCCTTGCTAATAAGCTAGCAGAGCTCTGTTCTTTTTATAAGAGGGTGCAGATGACGTAGTTCTATTAACACTTGGCTGTATTTTTTTTCAGCTGTAGCTCTTCTATCTCCTCACACCTTTTAGTTACAGATCTATTCTTTATATCCACTCCTTTTTCTCTGTGTATAGGGCCTTCTACTGAGCACATCACAAAACTGGTGCCATTTATTGAGTGCTGACTACATACCAGGATTATGTTCAGTATCATATATATACTGTTTCACCGAATCCCAGTAACTTTATGTGAATTGGTTAAGTTTACAAGGAAACAAGTCCAAAAAGGCTCAACAACTTGCTCAAGATCACACAGCATATAATTAGTGGACTCTGAAGTTCTGTTTGTCTGATCTTAATGGTTGTGCTTCCTCCTGGTACTGTCTGTTGGTGAAGGGTAAATAAGCGCTGAATCTCAGATGCAGCTTCCGGGGACAGGCAGCACCAAACCACTGACTCTTGTTGGCAGAAGTACCCGCAGGCCGACCTGATGCTCAGAGAAGTCATTCCAGAGACCCATCTCTCACTTGCAGACTGCAGCTGCTATTTTCAGCTTAGTGATCTGAGCAGGCCTCCCAAAGAAAGAGTTAATGCAAGCCTTTACTCCTCCCTGTCTATCCATTGCAACTCCTAGCTCAGGCAGGGGGAGGTCTAGATTGCAAGATAAGGAAGGAGCTGGGCCAATTTTCTGGTTGCTTCTTGGCACCAAGCTCTCGTGTTTATACAGCAGCCACAGGCCCTACATCCTTCCTGGAGTCTCTAGTGTGGAATACAAACAAATTCACCCCTTTTTACTTCCCCAGCCCCTGGCGGCGTGGCTTTTCTGATTTGGTATGCTCAGAGGGTCCTTTGCTGGGTGGGGGCTCCCATATGGCCTCCATTACAAGGAGATGGTTTTCAGGGGCTCCTGGAAATACGTTGCACGTGGTCTCCTGGACACTTGGCTTGCCTGCTGCCTCTTCAGCTCTGTTTGCTTTGTCTAATTGTGTTTTCTCTGCTGAATTCAGTAGAGTTAATCTTCCCCATTTTGTCCAAGTTCTGCATGGTGCATCTGGTACCTATTTGGCTGAAGGGGGCATAAGCAGGGTGGTTAATTGAACGCTTGGCAAAGGGCAGCAAGAAGTAAACTGTGGAGAAAGCAAGACCCAGGAGAGATTAGAGAACATGGTTGTTTGGGGCCTTTACACAGTGCAAGAAGTGCACCACCTCCATTTCTGACTAGAAACAAAACCAAAAAAAAAAAAGGAAGAAATTTGAAAAAAAGGGGTCATGGTGCAATTCTGAAATTCAGAGGCAACTTCTGCTTTGGTGCAGACTCCACAATGCCCCGTTTTCTCCCTCTCGGGCCCGTGGTTACTCGCAGGTGGCCGGGTACCATTTGGCCTGTAGGGAAGGGAGCCACAAGGGCAGGCACAGGTCTGTTCCCGTGCCCACCTGGTCTGAGCCGGGCCTTTCATTTTCCAGCAGCCATGCTGGCTTGCAGGTGCGGCCTGGTTCCAGCATACAGCGTGGAGGTAAAAGTGAAGCGGCACCACTTGCAATTCGGTTTTGACCGGGGTCCAAGGCCAGCCCAGGCCAGACAGGGGCTGTCTCTGCCTGTCCATCTGCCTGTCCACCTGCCTGTCCACCTGCCTGTCTGTCTTTCTGTGCCACAGACTTTGAGAGTCCGAAATGCATAATGTTCGGGCTTCAGAGCTCAGTTCCTGGGTGACATCTGGTAAGAACTTTGGAGCCTCAGTTTCCCCGTCTGTAAAATGCGCCGTGCCAGTTCACACATTATTCCGATGACCAGTGAAGTGATCCAAACACACGTCATCTCAGCTCCTCGAAGGCCCTCACATGTGCAGGGGAAGGCCATGCAGCCCTGCTCCGCCCAGGCGGTGCCAAAGCCCAGGAAACCGGCTTCTCGGGCGGGTGGCGGTGGCCGTGCTGTCCCGGCTTTAGTGAGGCTGGATGCTCCCCGCGCGTGGCCAGGGCAGGAGCACAACAGCCGCCTGGCTCCTCCCTCCCAGGGCTGCCGACCCACGTGGGTGACCCCGGAGGCCTGCGAGGAGGGGCGGGAAGGGCAAGCGAGACAGCGACCCAGCCCGCGGCCTCGGCCAGGCCGCTCTCACAGGGGCCCAGGCCGTGCGCCCCGGTCCGCCACGGGCCTCGCGCTGCGGCCTCTCTAGCATCTCCGTGTCCAGGGCTCCGCATCCCATCGCTCCCCGCGGTGGCGCCGTCTCGCGTGGAGGGGCCCTGCGCGTCCTCGCCTCGCCTCGATGAGCTGCTGCGTCTGTAATCCGGGTAAGGGCGTCGGTGTCGCTGCCCCGCGTGCTGAGCCGGGACGCGATTCCGCCCCGCAGCGGACAGGGCAGCCCGGCAGGAGAGGAGCGGTTTGCAGGAGGAGGAGCCTACCCTGCAGCGAACTGAAGGAACCGCGCCTCCGCCGGCCGCCTCCCTTCCCCGCGGTGCCTTACTGCGCCGGTCCCCAAGTGTCTCACAGGCAAGCCCAATCCGGCTGAGCCCTTGGGGTCACGAACTCGGCAGATGGTGCGCACTGGGTGGAGGCCATTGGCTGAGGCCCGGGAGGAAGGGCTTTGATCTCTCCCGGGTGTGGGCTGTGGCTCAGTAAGTTAGGTCCCTGCCCTGAAGTTTGGGGAAGACAGGGAAAATGGTGCCATTTTCCCGACAAGGAGTCACCTCAATGACCTGCAAATCGTAGGCCCTCAAGAAAGGGGAATCCCATTTTTGTGAGGTTAATGAAGATCTTTGGTCTCTTCTCCCAATCCAATATAAAACTTTTGCACCTCCTCTCTTACCTCTACCCAAGGACAGTGCCCAAGTACTCCTCATGCTGCACTAGCCTGGGTTGCTGGTAGGTAACAGGTCAGGGCAGGGGCACCTGTGTCAGACCCCAGGCATCTACAGGAGTGACCTTCAGTACTTCTTTGTCGCTTAGCTAAGTTGAGCCACCAGTCAGGCAACCATGACCTAGAGGGTCTGACCTCGGGGACAAAGTCTTTGTCGCTGCACACAGCAGGCAATTTAGACCAGCTACACGCTGACTGAGGGCAAGGCAATGGAGTACGAGTAGAAACAGATGAAAACTATCAGTGATGGCCTTGAGGTCAGCCGGGACCTGGAGATCAGAGCTGATGTCACCCGTAATCTGGCAGTCAGTGTTAGTGGAGAATGCAGCTTTGACAGAGACTCGAACTGGGTTGAGAGGGTTCATGACTGAGAAGTTCAGAGGACATCTTTTCCTCATTTCAGATCTTTTCAGCATCGCTGTGTTCTGACCTCTGCAGCGATCAACTCTATACTGGCTTCAGAACTGCTTTTCTTACCAGCAATGTGAAGGCATCAGCCTCAGCCCTTCTCCAAAGCTGCCATGTATTATGCCCGCCAAACCCAGTGGGTACTCACCCTGGACACCTGGAGGCATGGGGGAGCTCAGGCAGAGGGGCACCCTGGACCAGTGGAGAGCGGACACGAGGTAAGTATGTTTTCATTCCATTCCCCAGCAGAGAAATCTGATCTGCTTCCCATCAGAATTCTTCACATTTCCCATGGGATTGATCATTAGTCATCTGCAGGCAAAGCCTGTTCACTCCCACATCTTTGCCATTCCTTACAGGTTTTCTGTTTCACGTTTTGGGTCCTTCCTTCATACCTGGGGTCACTTCCGATAATAAAGACTACCTTTGGGTAAGCCTATGTTTCAAGCGTGTCTTTTAGGAAACCCAGGCTAAGATGATCATGTATAAACTGTAAGGAGGGATGGAAAAGTCTGGAAAAATGTTTTTGCAAAGTGAAAAAGTGGGCACATTAAAAAAGTATCATAAATTTCCAGGTGTGCTGTGTGCCTGTTTGTGGTATCTAGTCATGTGTTTAAGGTTAATCCAGGAGCACCTTTGTGTTTTCTGTCATGGTTTTGATCATTGCAGGTGTGGTCACAAAGTATGTGGATATGGATCTAATCTTGAATGAGTTTTTGCCATATGAATTCAAGTAAAAGAGAAGGACAGGAAAAGCAAGTGAATTTACAAAGCAGTGATTATATGATAAGCCATGAAATTAAGCATAACAAGGAGGAAGAAAAAACATAAGGGAAAGAACATGTATACATTTTATGTTTATGTACAGTATGCATCTTGGTTATCTTTATAAAGATACAAGGACAAATGGTGGAGTCAATAGATTGATATTGAGCAGCACTGAAATTCAGATTTGAGGAGTTAAATAAGTTGGTGATGACAGGATGGCGGACACAAGAACGAGAGTATGCATGAGGTGGAGTAGAGTGTGAAGATTGTTGGAGGTGAGGAGGTCATGAAACTCAGCCAGCTGGGCGCTGAATGAGTCACCATTCTCTAAGGTTGAAATTGCCAAGAATGGTGATGGGAACAGGGGTGGGGCACCAGGGTGCTGAAGTTATTAATGAACAAAAGAGAGTAGGTGGTTAGTTGACAGTAGTAAGTACAGGTGGCAGATGATAAAGTTTGATGGCATGAATTCTGAAGGACCTGGGAGTTTGGAAAGAGGAAGGAAGATAAATTGAGTTGCAGCTCCTCATCTTGGGGCCCTGTGATACAAGGAGAAGGGCCTCCATGTCGGAGGCTGCAGGTGGCATACTTGCAGGAGATAAAAGAAATTTCCATTAAGGCAAGATGTGAAGAGATCAAGAAAGAAAGAAAGAAAAAAGGAAAGAAGGAAAGAAAGAAAGAAAGAAAGAAAGAAAGAAAGAAAGAAAGAGAGAGAGAGAGAGAGAGAGAGAGAGAGAAAGAAAGAAGAAAAGAAAAGGAAAAAGAAAACCGCAAGGGAACTTGCTGATGACAGAGCCTGTCTCAGGATACTTGGTTTATAAAGGTTGCAAACATGGATGTGGATTGAAAACACGACATAACACTTACCTTTTAGCACTGTTGGAACATTGGAGGACGGTTTTGTGTAAAGCACTGGGTGGAATGCTGAAGGTGGTGGTGGTGGTGGTGACCACTGTAAGAGCAAGAGATGAGGCAAAAACGCACGGGAAGTTATGTCAGGAAGCCGCATTGGTCTGGGGATCGCAGTGCTCTTGAGTCTTCAGGCTGGCTCTGTTATTCACTAGTTTTATAGCCATGGGCAAATCAATCACCTTTTTTCTATAGGCCATAGCTGTCTACCTATAAAATGAAAGAGTTGGATAAATTCTGTGGCTGTCTGCAGTCGGCAGGGATCATGCATAAAGTATATTATGTTTCCTGAAACACTTCTTCGAAACATTGCATTTGAGCATTCCCCAAAAGTCAGATCTCATTTTCTAAGTGAAAAGACCCAAAATGTGGAATCTGAAAAAGTTCCTCAGGTAACTAATAAATACCTCCTTTCCACTCAGACCTATTTTCTTTCTCTGGAGAATTGCTTTGCCAAGAAGCTAGTCTTCCCTCTCCCAAATGTCACTGCCCCAAAAGTGATAGAAAGATGCAGTTTGTCAGTCAGACTCGGTTCAGCGCAGTTATCAGAGGAGACCAGATACCCTGAGCACTGCCCTCAGTGGGCAGAGGCCAACAAGCAGGCAACTTTATTTTTACAGCTTCATTCTTCAGCATTTTCCCATCAAATGCATAAGTATGAGAAATCTAAGCAGCTCAGTTTTTTTGTTTTTTTGGTTTTTTTTGTCTTGTTTTGTTTTGCTTTTGTTTAATATATAAGACCACTTACTGTTGCCTGGCTTAGGCACTGGCTGCCTTTGGGGAAGGCAGCCCACTGGTCAGTGGTTGGGAAAAATAGAGAAAGGACAGAGGTACATTGAGCACAGACATTGTAGTCTTCCTGTGTTCCCAGTGCCTAAAAATGCGCCTCACATACAGTGAAAACTCAACAAATATTTGTTAAAATGAAATCTAAGGAAAAGCAGAGTAGACCAAAAAAAGACAGTGATGTAGGGGAGTTCATTAGTTTTCAACTGCAGGAAAAAGAACAGCTGCGAGAAAACTACTACTTTATGCTGAGCCAAACTAGCATTAAATTTGATGAGAAAAATAGAACCGCTGATGTGGGAAGACTGGAAAACTTTGCCACTTACAAACCCTCTCTGACCTGATATGCTCAAATATTTCTAGGAAGAAGAAAAATGAACCTTAACACATGCAACGAGTACCTTAACAAGTAACAAGAAAGTGGTAAATAAACCCACAGAATGATAGTTGAACCTAAAATGATGTTAATAGCACACTGTAAAAAATAATTGATAGGCCTAAAATCCCAAATGATTTCAACAGAGTGGCTTTAGGATAGGCAAAGATATAGGGGAAAGAAACACAGGGTAATTTGGAAATGTATCAAATCATAAATAAATTTAAATTTTTTTATTTTAAAGATGGTAAAACCAAGGAAAATAAAACAGTATAAAACCAATCAAAATAAGCCAGTATAAATGATACAGGACTTCAAAACCTTCCAAAACCAATAATAGTTACCATAGTGCCTTTTGTTGTCTTCAAGTAGCTACAGATACCTTTGGACATAGTAAAAATAGAACAGAACAGAATAGAATAGAAACAATAAAAACAAAACAATGAATGCAATAAAGGACTTCAAAACAAGCCAGTAGTAAATCCAAAATGGCTACCATAGTATGTCTTCCTATCTTTCAAATAGCTACTCATGCCATCAGATTTAACATAATCAAGTGAAATAAAAGAGAATAAAACCCAACCCAACAAAATAAAGAAAATGATACAGTTTCCCAACTGGGATCACTTTCTGGTGAGGCCTGTTTCTCTGCCTCCACAGTCTGAGAATGGTGCTGACTCATGGAGAGAGGCTTGGGTGTGACTGGCCCCACTCCTGCAGCAGCCCACACATGGTGCTGGTTTCCAGGTGGGGATCACCTCCCAGTGAGGCCTGGTTCTCTTCCTCCATGGTCTGCAAATGGTGCTGACTCACAGAGAGGGGCTTAGGTGTGACTGTCATAAATAAACTTTCACAGAGTGTGTAGAGATATTAACTAATTCCAGATATTCATAGAAAAATATACACTTAAATGTATGTTTAAATTAAAAGCTAATTGTCTATAAAAAGAGAAATAAAACGCATAGTGTCCAACCATTTGGCAGAAAACAATCCAAAGAATTTAAGTAAATTAAATGAATGATAAAAAAAGGAAAACTTTTGCTCCAGTTTTTTTTTAAAGTAGAATAAATGGAAAACAAAGATTGTAGAACTACATCAAGTCATTGTATAATCATAATGTAGGTAATAGGGTTAAATTTGTTCGATTATTTGACAAGAAGTCTGGTTCCTCACTAGAAGGTACACTCTATGCGATCTCATATCACATCATATATATTCTTTCTCTCATCCGGTTTTCTATCCATCTATCAAAAGAAAAATGCATATATCATTGTGGTTTTAATTTGAATTTCCATGATTAAAAGTAATGTTCAACACCTTTTCAAAAATTTATTGACCAAATGTCTTGTTGTGTGAAGTGTTTGTTCAAATCTAAGCCCATTTTATAATGGGATGTTGGACTTTTCATTATTGATTTATAGAAATTCCTTATATTCTCTAGAGACATCTACCAGGAAATTTGAATATGAATTTCTAAACAACTTCTAGGCTATAGACAAAATGTTAATGAAATTACAAACAATTTGGGAATAAATGAAAATGTGACCACAGCACTAAAACCTATGAGAAGGGTACAAAGTGATATGCAGAGGACATAGTATACCTTTAAACACTATAATTAGACCATGAGAAAGGGTTTTTAAACAATGAGCTAAACTTATGAATTAAGACGCTAGATGACATATAATAAGGTAAACTCCCCCCAAAAAATAAAGGAAGGAGTTAATAAATACATGAAAATGTAGGAGTTAATCAAGTAAAATCAGGAAAGAAAAATTGGTTAAGTTTTCTATTATGAAAAAAGAAGAAGATTCATTAAACAGCATCAAAAACGAGAAAGTGAACATATGCTATTAGGAGAGTCAAAACATAAAAATATACCAAGTTAACTTCATTACAATAAATTTGAAAATCTAGATTAAAAATAGATGATTTTTCTAAGTAAACATAAATTCTAACATTGACCAAAATGATCATGGAAATGTTGAAAATTTAGTCATAAAGCAAGATCGCCAAGAAACAGATAATTTAGAGCATAGAATAAAATTGGAAGCTTCTCAACTCATCTATGTGGATTGCAATATGTGTAATTGTATAGCAGCACTAAACAGAAGATAACACTGGAAAACTATAGCTCAATCACATTTATTGATCAAATCTTAGACAAAACATTAACAAATCCATTTGTGTATTAAAAGAATAATACATCTTAACTAAGTAGGGCTTCTCCTTGAAATGTCAGTATATTTCAACCTTAGGAAATCTATCAATGTAATTCAGTTGATCAAGAGTTAGAGGGAGAAATCCCCATCTTGATAGATTTAGAAAACTTTTAACTGTATTCAACAAAGATTCATTCATGATTTAGAAGAAAACAGAAAGAAATAGAAATAAAGACATCTTCATTTTAATAATAGAAGAAACCATACACAAATGTAACTGTGAACCACAGCCAAAATCAAAAACAAAGACACTGATATTATAGCTCAATAACCTAGCTAATGGAATTTAAAAAATAAAAACCAATGCAAGTATTGATAAAGACGTGGCAAGATTGCTTCTATTTATAGACAATATAATTGTCTGCTCTGAAAAATCCATGCAAATCAACTGAGAAATGATTTGAGTAAGAGAATTCAGCATGTTGGACAGATACTATTCCCCATTATAAGCAATTGTGAAAATGTCATGAGGAAAAAAAAAGACATTTACAAATGACATTTACAAACTCTAAGCTATCCAAGAATAAACTTAATAAAAATGTCTAAGAGCTTCATAGAAAAAATACTGAAAATTATTTCCTAAATATTCAAGAAAACTTTATGAAGCATTATACAGGCATTGATAGAGGGAGTCATGATAGAACCAGTCAGGTGAGATGGGTCCACATTGCAACATTTGACTAAGGACTCTCTGTTAAGACCATAAGTCAAAATAGCGTAGGTTTGCAAAAATTTTAAATAATATTTATGACTATTTGTCAAAATTATATTGTTATTTTGGTCCCTTACCCTGATCGATGCCAACCTGTTGTATTTTTGGTTGTGATTTGATTTGAAACATTTTGTAGAACTGAGGAGGTTTCTGAAAGTGACCTCTGGCCATTTACATGCAGTGATACCTCTGTTCAGGTTCACTAACTCTTCTGTTTGCAAGCAATTTGCTTCATGAACAGAAGAATTAGCTCCCATGCATAAATTCTGCATCTTGTGAGGAACAAGACATGGCCATCTTCCCCAGAAATGTGGAATGAGTTAAATTTGTGAATCAAGGTTCTACCACTTTCACCAGACAATTCAAACATGTCATTGGTCTAGTGTCTAGAAACAAATAAAGTGGGTTAGAGGGATAAAGACAGATTTGGGTGGGTCTTCAGGCAGCAGGAAAAGACTCAGTTGGCAGTAATACAATTTGGTGACAGCAGCGATTACAGGAGCCCTGGAGCTGATGTTGTCAAAGAATACAGTGAGGTTAAAGGAATCCCTGTTTCTGGTTATGCTGAAACATTGTCTCTGAATCTCTTACGAACTGACTACGTGGCCACTTTCCTCATTACCGAGGCAGGCTGGCACTGAGCATGGAAACTGTCAGGTTTTCATGGGTTTGGACATGTATGTCATCTATTTGCAACTGGCCTTGTAGACTAATCAGTGCCTAATCTTTGTGTCTAACCTGGGAACCCCAAGACATCACCACTGGAGACCTTGGGAGTCAATTTTTACAAGGGCTTTAAAATTTGAGGAGAGAAGCATTAAAGGGGGCTGATGCAAAAGAGAGGAGGTGAATACCAATTCCAGACTTTGAAGTGTAGGTGTGAGGATACAGAGGTTTCCTGAACAGTGGGTAGTTTGTTTTGAAGTAAGAGGAAGTCACAGAGACATGTACATTTCCGAGGCTGGGAAAAAAATCAAACTAAAGGAAATCATTCTAACTACTTAACTCCTGATTCCAGAGGGAAACTACCAAGTTTATGGTCCCAGCATTGCCTCTTTGTGTGTTGGTTGTCCATTGCAGATGGTGTGGCTACGAGGTTCCAGCCCTAAAGCACAGTCCACACTGATGAGTCTAGAAACAAGGTCCCCTGAGGAACGCTCGCAATGGCTTTGGTGATTCGCCAACCCCCTTTCTCTGCATGGATAATGGTGCAAGGGTGATTTTTAGCTAGGGACAGAATCCAAGACGGAATTCCTGCTCTTTGTTCCTCTCTCATCTCCAATCCCACCCTGACAGTGAAGCAATAAGTCAGGCCCATTTTGATTTGTATCAGATGATCCAGACATCAGCAGGAACAGTAGTAGTTTTCTGCTTTTATAGCAAAGAGCAACACAAAATTCTGTTTGACTACACATGGGCTAAGCTTGAGAGTTCTGGAATAGGTAGGCTATTAACTTCTCTGTTCTGTGCTCAATGAATACATTTTGAGCTGTGTTGTGCAAATTCCATTTCTCCAGCCTGTTCAGATATGGTCAGTGCTCCTGTCTGGCACCCAAGCAAGATGATTTTGGGATATCAGCAAAAGAGGGACTACCTCTGCTCTGTTTCAGTTTTTGTATCTGATCACAAGTTTATGGCTCAGCTTTTCCTCATTCAGGTTAGGATAATGACACACATTGTCTTCCTTGAAGGTAGGTGGCATCCTGTGGGGAAGGAGGCTGAATGAATTAGTTTCAAAATATGGTGAATAACCCTGTGAAGCAAAAGATGAGCCATGATTCAGCTGTTCAGATCACTTTTAGATTAAAGGAAAGCCACAGCTGTAGCCTTGACATGGAGACTTTATGAAGTAACATCCAAGTACTCAGAGATTTTTGAAGTCACAATTTAAAATTATAATCATACTAAAAGACCAATAAATTTGGCGGTAATTAGATTTTTCCCCAGAATCTTGATTTTGCATATGACCCTTAATGTGTCAGCTTCCCCTTTCCTTTGGAATGGAAATTGTCAAATTGTTCATGGGTTTTGACATAAAGTGCATTTGGTGCTGACTATCCTAGAAAAGGGATGTTTGTTTTGTTTTTAAAATAAACTCTACATGCTCTCTGGGGCATTTGAAAAGGGTATTTGAGCAGAATTCGGTATATTTATAAGACTTTTAAAAGTCAAATATCATAGGATAAAAAGGAAGGCCACAAAAAGGAAATACTGTTTGCATAAAACTGAGGTTCCTGACTCTGCCAAATTTTGTTCCAGAGGTTAATAACCTTCTGTTTCAAAACAGGAAAGAAACTGAATCACAGGGAGTCACCTACACACAGGCTTTGCTGGATAATTATTCAGCTGACAGTTCAGAGAGCTTAACAACCCAGCTCCATGGTCTCTGAAGACAGAATTCATTATGTCTTAAACATAAAAAAAGACTCCCATTGGGATTTTCAGATCTTTGTTTTTTTTTTTTTTTAATATGTGGTTTACCTGTTTAAGTATTTGGCAAAGAGTATAAGAAATGCCTTTCTTAACAGTTACATCTCAGGCTTTAATTATTCCTATTTTTGATCTTCTAGCTATAGATGTAGAATTAAAAGGTCTTCCTTTAATGTGGGTAGCTGATTTAAATTTTTTAAAACTTTTTTTTCCCCAACTTGTAGATTTTAAAATCTTGTTATTTCTGCATGAACAGGTTTGGTGGAAAAAGAAAAGAAAGTGTCAACTTATGGGCTTTTGTTTTACTTGGAAGCTGGTGGGTAACTTTTGGAAATGTCTGGAGTATCTTGTCACACACATGCGCATGCACTGGGAGAGCATGAGGAAGGCTTAGAGTTGCACACACGTGGTCATAGCAGAGCTGCCTTCTCTACTGTGTCCTCCCGCTGTGTTACACAAGATGGTGAACTTGGTTTCCAACAGGCTGTGGGGCTATGAGGACTGAAGGTCAGGATCAGAGAAGGTGTTGCGTGGTACAGTTTCTATAAATTAACCCAAGACAGATCTACCTTGGAGAACGACTGTAATTCAACTCCTCTGTTATTGTAGCTTTTAAATAGAGGGAAAGCATTTTAAAAGCCTAGAGAGGTCATCTATAAGCTTCCCATATTTAGGAAGTGCAAGGGTTATAGAACTTCCCTTTTCCTTGGCTCAGTGAATGGAGTTGATGGTGATGTTGGTGGGATTGACATATTTTGGGTCTTTAAATACTATATTCTATTACAATCTCTGTTATACACGTGTATCTGTTTATAAGATATGTACAGAAATAGATAATACTGTGTACCCAGGAAAGGGTGAATATACGGAAATGTGAGTAAACAGAAAGTTCAAGAGAAAGAAGATCTGTCCCTAAAACAGGAAGGACACGGCTACTCTGGGATGACAACAAACAGGCAGGAAAAGAGGACAATGCATCTGTGTTTTGCAACCTGATGAATTCACTCAATGTTCTGTGAAGAGAGCTGACAGGGCAGTCTCTCTCCCCTTTTGCCTGAGATCACATGTTTGAAGAACACTGCTAATTATGAGGCATTGCTGAAGATATGGAAGAAGTAGTAAAATGACCAACACTCATGTTGTCGGAGCTCCATTCTGTATACCATTCCAAGTGCTGTACATGCATAAGTTCATTTAATCCTTATAACCACCCTATGAAGAAGGTGCAGTTATCATCTCCATTTTGCAGATGTAGAAACTGAGATGCACAGGGGCAGTAAGTTTCACATGCAGTAGGTGGCAGGGCAGCATTTAAACTCAGGTCGTCTAAGACTAGAATTCTTGCTCTCAGTGATTAGAAGTCTAGCAGTAAGTTTAGAAGGATGTTACATGGAGAGGTCGTGTGGGAGAAGCTCAGTAGTCAAGGGGAAGAGAGAAGGAGATTTTTCTCTGTGTGTTTTTGGAGCCAGCATCCCCCCAGTAATAATCTCTAACAGATTCCAGATGGACACAGATGCACTCTGGGAACAAGAGATGACCAATGGCAATCAAGTGAAAGTAGTTGCTGCAACACTGACATTGATCTGTTGCAGGGCCAGCTCCATGGGGTTGACTGGGAAACACACCCTTGGCTGTTGGATATGGAGTCCTTCAGGTGCAACCTGGATAAAAGCCCAGGGGATGTCACTGACAGATACCAAGTGATTGAAAGAGTTGTCTACCAGCCATCAGGGGTCTGGGAGAGAGACTCGGAGGACACAGCAGCACTCCTCTGCCATGTCCTAGGAAGTCTTTATTCCCGGACTCTCACCTTTTCCCCCTCATAAAGCAGGAAAAGTAGGCTTGGAGTGTGTCTTAGTCACTTTCCCATCACTAGGACACAATAGCTGAAACTTGCAAGTTTAAAGTAGGAGGGGTTTGTTTTGGCTCAGTTTCAGAGATCTCGGTCCATACATAGTTGGACAACGTCAAGGCAGAAGCAGCATGATAGAAGGGCCTGGCGGAGAAGAGCTGCTTACATCATGGCGGCAGAAAAGTAGACAATGAAGGGAGGAGTCAGGTAGGGCTGTACACCATTCCAGGTTCCACTTACAGCAATCGGCCCCTTCTGACCAGACCCCACCTCCTAAAGACAAGTCAGATATAGTGACCCCATGACCCACCTGCCTAACACACACATGAGGTTTTGGTGGGACACCTCAGATCTAAAGCATAAAGGAATTACTCAACAACTTGGTGCCAGCTCTGCAGCCACAAACAGCAGAGCCAGGGTGAGTGAACCCTAAACCCTCAGTGCCACTGGTTTAGCCATGGGCCCCGTGCTGACTCTCCGGCCTTGGTGGAATTACATGACCTCTTCTTTTAAAATTAGTCTTGGGAGCATTTGAATATCCAAGCCTCAACTCAAAGTTATTTTATGTTTTTCACGGACCATTAATGTATCTAGGTGTGATTGAAATTATCAGGGCTTTCAGGAAAGTGGAAAATCTGACTCATTTCCCACCTCCATTGACAAATGGTCGAAGTGGTCTTGAGGGCTTTTGAGTGAGGTGAGATCATAGATGCAAAAATTAGGGCAGTTGGCTCACAGCCAGTGAACATCTTCATGCCCATACCAAACCAGAAGGTTCTACAGCCCCTGCCTTTACTCCCTGTATTGGGTGATATACTATGTACCCCCAAGTCCTCATATACTTTTGATGGGAGTCTGGCACACAATGTGAGTGCTGCACCTGCCCAGGGGTGCAGCTGACATACAATGTAAATGAGGCGAGTCTTCCTCTTGCTCGCTTCCACTCTCTCTCTTGCCAGCGTGCCTTGCTGCTTGCGGCCACCATGAATGGCAGCCCCACCACACCATGCTGACTTGAAGCCAACTAAGTATGAACTGAAACTCCCGAGAAACTGTAAGAATAAACCTTTCCTTCCCTAATTTTGGGCGTCAGGTATTTTGTCTTGGCAATGAGTAAAAAGTAACTAAGATACTCCCAGATGAACATGGAGGTCATACCAAAGTTAGCCACAGTGAATCTGTGTCCTCAGGGGAGACTTTGGGGATTAATAAAAGTTGTGTCTTTGTTGCTTTCTTGTCACTGAGACATAATCCAACATTCACAATGTAAAGACAGAAAGGTTTATTTTGGCTCACAGGGTGTGGAGGTTTCAGTCCTAGGCAGGGCAGCATGGCAGAGGGGCACTGCAGAAGAGGAAGAGCTCATGGCATGGCAGGGGGAAGCAGAGTGGGGTCAAGATGGGAGGAAGGGAGACAGACCCTTCTGGGGCACACTGCCAGGGGTCCCCCTCCTATGACACATCTTCACCTCCCAACATCACACTTAGCTCTATGTATCACGTCACATCATCCAATTACCTCCCAAAAGCCCCACCCATGAGTCCTTGAGGCTTTGGGTGACCTCTGGATATACATCATAACATTCTGTCCCTGGATGCCCAAAGACTCATGGGCATCCCTCTCTGCAAAATGAATTTAGCCCATCTCTAGAAGCTTCCAGAGCCCCAAGAGTTTCAGCACTAATGAAAAGTCCAAGTCCAAAAATCTCTTCTGAGATTTAAGGCAAACTCTTAGTTGTAAGCCCCTGTGAAAACAAAAACATGAAAAAAAAATTAAAAGGTCAAACACTGCTGACATTCAAAGGCACAGGGCAAACAAGCCCATTTCAAAAGGGATAAATAAAGGGATAGAAAGAAATTGGACCAAAGCATTGCAGGGCAAACATCAAGCCCTGTAATTCCATAGCCTGCACCTGGGGCAAGGTGTGGTAGGATGTGAGCGGCAAAGGGCTCGTAGTACTCAGGGGGAGCTCTGGGAAGCAGCCTGCCGTCTGTGGTCTGCAGGGAAACCTAACTCAGCTCCATGCCTCAGGAGGCGTGGCCTGTGAGGCCATGAGAGTGGGTGGAGAGCTCACTCAGCCCTGCAAGGAAGGAAGTACTTCATCATTCCCCAGATGGAGACGCCCACTTCTAGTTCATTTGAAAGCACTCCTGGGTTGGGCCTGGGATGAAGGGTCTGAAATATGGAAAGGAACTTTTAGGCTACCTAATTACAAATTTTGTCAGTGAGTTCCCACCGGAAATGGAGTATATTTTTAAATGCCAATCTAGGTGACTGAGTGGTACCTTTAAGATCTTTCTGCAGTCAAAAGAGGCCCTTGTGAACTAAAAGTAGACATGCAGGCATGTTATTCCAGGTGGATTTTCTTTCACAAAATGAAGTTGTAATGCAGAACTTGGGATCAAAGGAATGAACTTCTACAACCTACTTGGTGTTCAGTTAAACAATAAAATAAGCAACCTATAAGCTTTCTCTCTATGTAGTGGTACAGAATTTTGGAGGTGAGATTTTGAAAGCATATCATCTAATTCAATGTAATCTTCATTTCATTCATGTCCTAGCTGAGAAACTGAGACCTGAACTTTTCCAAGGTCATTCGTTGAATAACAGAGCTGACTCAAACACAGGTCTCTCAACTCATGTATCCAGGTCCCAAGAATTGGCTGCATTCAATGGCTCCCTCGAGCCTGTGAATACTTGAGGCCCTTGTCCAGCTCAGTATTTGGAGTAAATCCTTCCTGAGGATCCCTCTTCTCTAAGGAGAAAGTAACAATCGGGCTGTCACATAGTCCTAAAGAATGGTGCTTGGAATCTTTCCTAGGTGAGCATTTAAACATCGGTTCCCGCTTCCGTGTAAACCTCTCTTGTTAAGAGTCTGTCCAAAGTATTTGTGGCCACCTCTATGCCTTTTAAGTTGAATGAGCACAGCAGCATTTGACACACGACAGTAATATCAGATTATGCTTATGTGGCATAATCTGGTTTAACATTTAAACAGCTTTTGACATTTGATCTTTTATGTTTTTAAAAGTGGCATAACTGGTTAATGGGAGCGGGAGTTGATTGTGTTGAATTCCAGTTAGTTGTGGATTTTCACACTGTAGATTCTCATGTTTTTGTCCTACTAGCCTCCTCAAACAAGTTGTGAAGAATATTTAATGTCATAGAAACTTCTTGATACTGATAAAAATACCATCCATTGCCCCTAGCCTGGGGCATGTCCAGTGTAAATGAAACAGGAAAAAGGTAAAACAATGAAGTGACTCACACACGGTCTAGAGTAAGAACCTACCTGACTCTCCTGTTCCTTTTCATCTCTGTCAGGTTCTGGGAGCTGAAGGAATCAGGCAGAATAGGGCCTTGACCTTTCCTGGACCACATCTGTAGCAGAAGCCAGAGGGAGCTCTGGCAAGCAGCCTGGCATGACTTCAGTGTCTACAGTTTCCAAAGGGACAGCTGCTCAGGTGGCAGGAAGCCGACAGCTGTCCCTCTCCCTCTGAGGCAAGGAGGTTGGTTACTCAATCTGCAGAAACAGCACTGGCGGGATGCCCTGGATCAGCCTCTGAGAGTGGGAGTGTGCTGATTGCCTCCTAAGTCAGCTTTTGTCTTACTTCCTTTAATCAAATAGAACAGCAAGGATCACAGGTATTCTTAAGGTAATCACTCTTTTCTCTTTGGGCCCTGGAAAAAAAATCTCCAGGGGTGAGTCGTTGTTTTTCCAGGGTTGTTTTCAGGGAAGGAACAGAGAGACTACTTCCAGATTGTGTGCATAAAGCAGAATCACTGTTAAGGTATACGTGTAATTGTGAGGAAGGTCAGAGGCACCCAGGAATCTAGGACAGAAATCAAGGCACAGCCAAGTCACCTGGGGCTGGAGCAGAAGGGTTCCAGGGCGGGGGCGGCTCTAGAGGCAAGTGCCCGAGATGCTAGAGGGACCTCACTGCAGCTTCTCCATTCCCTCCATCTGCAGCTGCTTGTGCTGTGCTCGCCCTTAATGTTAACAATTTAGTTCTGTTTACTCCATGACCCTTCAGGACTAATTTAACCTGCCAATGAGAAATTCTTCTCTGATTCATGGTTCATGTAACTGAGAGAAGGTAATGAGTTCAGCTCTCTCCCCCTCTCTCCCTCTCCCCCTCTGTCTCTCTCTTTCTGTCTTTCTCTTTCTCTCTTTCTCTCTCTTTATCTCTCTTTCTTTCTTTCCACCTGTTAAAAGGTTATCACTTGGTCCTTTGCAAGTCAAATCCATAATTCCTGGTCCAACCAGCAGTATGGAACAGCATGGATAAAAAGGTACCGGTCAAAATCAGAATATCTAAAGAACCAGGGCTTTATCTGGGCCAGTTTCCCTTTGAATAAAGCGTGGTTTGACCAGGGATCAAGCACGCACCAATACACCCAACCTGTACTTGGGAATCCATGTGGAGGAGCCTTGCGCTATCACTGAGCTATCGTTTGCACTGAAGACCTGTCTCTTGGGAAAAATCTCAGAGAAGGTGAGAAATGGATTTTTGACACTCACAGTCCAATATTTGTTTTTCACCTCAAGGACAAAGCCTTGGACACACAGCTCTTTCAGAATGGAATGAGGGAGACACACCCACAGCCTCCAGGCCTGCTGTATGCTCCAGCATTTTGAAATCAAAACAGTGTGTCAATATGTCTTCGCCAGGCTTGTGTAGCTGAGTACAAACACAGGGGCGCGGGGTGGTGGGAAGATGGGAACCTGCCCTGCAGCCTTGCTGGGAAGTCTCTGATGTGCATTTTCTGTTGGCCTGAAATGAAGCAGGCACACAGCTCGTTCCCTTTCGGACAGAAATGCCTACAGAGCTGCTATTGTTCCCCTCAGGTAACAAATGCCACAGGCCCTGAGCCAGACAAGCTGTCCCGAAACCCAGCTGCTTCCACGCCATCAAATGAGAAGGGTGCTTTGTTTTAATTGTCACATTTGTTGCTTGGAAGGGTGCTCTCTGGCCAGTGAGTTTTCTGGGTGACCTTTAGGTAAGAATTGTGGGCCAAGGTCCCTGCGAAAGGTCACAGGAGTTGGTCTGGAAAGGTTATCGCTATGGGTCCTAGATGCTGTCTTCTCAGAAGGAACAAACGCTGGTGAGCAGCCCAGGCTGAAGCCTGCAGAGGAGAAAGGTCACCTCAGGTCACTTCCATTGCTTCTGGCCTTGGACCACCAGGACCCTGCTGCCAGGCGTTTGCTGGAGCTGCCCCAGGTCATCCGCTTACTCCAGCAGGCTCTCTGAGCAGCCATGACGGGTCCCCCAAGCTGAGATAAACCATGCAAAGCCATCACCCCTTTGAGAACTGAGGCTCTGTTAATTGGTTTTTAAAGGGTCTGTTGGGTGGAAAATGTATTCCTGGTTCACCTGCCAAACAACCCTTCTTAAATAACTGCCCTTCCTGCACACACACACACACACACACACACAGAATTTCTGTGGAAATAAGGTTGCAATTAATGTGTTCCTATTACCACAGCACAGTCTGATAACCCCTTATCCCCAGTCTCAACCTGGCAAGGAGAGAGACGGATTTTAAATGAGATCTACTCCAGGAAAAGGCTGGTGCTGTAATTTATGTGCATGGAGGATGGGTCACTCCCAGTCCCCTCTGATCGCTCCCAGTGAAATCAGATTGTTTTCCTTCTGAGTGGAAGACTTGGGGCAGCATAATTAACCTCAGAGGTCACCAAGGAGGCACGGCAGGGTGGGGAGGAGGCTGGGGCAGGCAGCACTGGCCAGCAGTGTGAGTGAGGTGCGAGGGGACTGCAGTGCAAGAGTGTGAAGCTCTAATGAATCATGTCAGCTGTTGACTTGGGATTCACAACAAACAGCTGTGTGTGAAGCCTCCACCGAGTCCCTGGGGAAGCAGGTGGTGGTGACGTGGACGACAGCCTGCCCCAACCTGCCTCCATTAGCTGTAATTATGCTTATGACTTCTCCTCCAGGCAGTGAGGAGTGATCAAGACCTGCCACGATGATCAGGGACCCTCGTTTTTAGACGGTGGTCACTCAGCTGTAAAAATGGGCCACAGTTGGCAACAACAGAAGGAGTATGAAGCCTGAAGCAATTTTTCTTTGAAATCAGCTTCTAAATTGCGGGGAGTCCAAGGAAATTGACACATTTACTAGCTTGAACTCCTTTTCCGTTGCTGCCTCATTGGCTCAGCCAGGCCTCTGGTGGCCGGAACAGTTCGCCAGGCGTGGGAGTGAGCTTCCCAGTTTGGGGCTGGACCAGGCTCAGTCTCTCTGGAGGGGGTCATAGGCACTTAGGTGACAATTTCTGTGTACATGGGATTTTCATTGCCAGCATTAAAGAGTACATTTCAGCATAATGGACTAAAACATTTTTCAAAAAGAAGCCTGTAACCCACAGAGGGAAATCCCTGTGAAATAAAAAGCAAGTATGTACCATGTGCTTATTCCAAAATAAACACACTCTCTTCTAATCCACCCCCCTGCATAGAGAAAGCTACCTTTTTAGGCAACAGAATTCTCATGTAATTCAACTGATTTAAATTCTAAGGAGTTTCCCTCACTAATCAAAAGTGAAATTAAATAAGAGAAGGCACTTGTGAGTTTAGCATTTGATTTGTTGCTTAGCATTTACAGCAAGTCTGTGCCTTGGGCCTGACTGAGAAGTCTTCAAGCAATCAGGAAGGGATGGTCCTTAGCAATAGACACCTCATGCCCTTGGTAAAGCGCTTGGGGGAACTGAGTGACAGGCACGAGCAGGGATTCAGGGTTGTGTGAATCCAGACCCCAGTTCAGCCACTTGGTGATGTTGGGCAAGGAACTTTGTCTTTCTAAATCCCATATCCTTCGCGCATCGTTGAGAATGCTATCTACTGCCTAATGGTTAGTTTGGGATTAAGTGATAGATACAACGGTACTGGCGAACTGTGAACACTTCATGAGTGTCGGCTAGTTTTAGTCATCACTAATGATCAACATGAGCACATTTTCCATTTGTGATGTTGAGAGAGCTCAGGTGACAGGGGATTTCATCCAGGTGTCATCCAAATTGTGCAGCCTGACTGTGCTTTCATCCTCTACACAAAGCCACAAAGCTGACCAGGTAAGGACCTTCCAGTTGCCCACAATGGGTCTTTTGAGCTCTGACTTTTACTCCCTTGCTATTGTCTCCCTTTTCTCTTTTCTCCTCTCCATTTCTCTTCAGGCACCAGCTGAAACCTTGCCTCCTCTGGGAAGCCTTCCCTGAAGCCAAGGATTTCTTCTTCCTTAGAATTTCTAGAGAATCATTGGCACTGCTTGCCACTTACCAAACATACTGAAGTGGCTCCAAATAGTTGCTTAGTAAATGCTTGTTAATTTGTAGACTGATGTAAAAACACAAGGAGGGGGCTGAAGATTTGAACCAAAATCAGAATTTTTTTCTGATTATCATTCTCATTGGCTCCAGGCATGTTCTGCTAGGCATGGGAATTCTGTAACGATCTAAACACATAAATCTGTGCTTCCCTGGAACTTATGGTCTCACGATGCGTGTTGATGGTTATGAACACACCATATTGGGGTTAGTATTTCCTTAACAAGTGGGGTGAAGGAGATAGAGGTAGAAGATAAATCTGTCTTAACAAGTATCACTTTGGTTTGTACTGTATTAACTTAGCAAAACCAGAGTGGCCACCTCCTGAACTCTGTTCTGTATGCTTCCAGCTAAGCACTGATCCCCTGAGACATTGTGAATACAGTTGGGAGTAGAGATGAAGCAGAAGCCATAGTTCTTACGCTCTCAACGTAGAGAGACGGTCCCTGGCACAATGGGTGTTGATCTGCTGGCTCACCCAGGTGGTGTGGGCCGGCACCTGATTCTGTGGATCTTCTCCAGCTTCTCCAAGGCCTGGGCCAGGTGCCCATGCTGTTCTTGGAAGTGGGCACCAGACTTTCCTACAGATCACCCAGAGGCCTGAGGTGGTGAGAGATGGAAACAGGTTGCAATTTGTCCTCCTGGATCCCAGCTGTCATGTGAGTTTCAGTTTATCTTTGTGGGCTCCAGTTTTTCTTGTTCTGCCCTCTATCCTGGTTCCTTCTGAACTGGAGTCCTGGGTGAGTGACATGTTCTGCCTGAAGGTCTGACCCTAGATGCAGAAGCACAGGCTGAGAAGACTGCATCGCCAGTGTAGTCAGAGGGTCTCATTCCTGCAAATTCTCACAACTTCTTATTGTAAGTCACTCACAGTGCTTGTGCATCTCTAATCAAACCATGCCCGATCCAGGAAGGATACAGACGGCATTTGTGAAGTCTTCTTGTGTGCAGGTTCCACCATCACACCTTGCCTAAGAGAGTTCACACACAAGCGAATGAGGTGGGACCTCCTCTTAACCCTGCACTTTGGAGTCAAGGGTCTGAGGCCTCCTTTGCTCCCTCTCTCCTGGCCTGTGCAGGCTATGATAGGGTTGATGTAGAAGTGGTAGGGTTTGTGTGTGTGATTGCAACTAGAGGAACAACCTGATCACACTGGCATGCGGAATATGTCAGGGCTGCTCCAAGTCACAGGGGTGGAGGTGAGAGATGTATGTAGCAGTTTCCTTTCAGCTCAGCTGATGTTTACTGCCTGGCTTCTGTGCTCTAGAGGTGGGAAGAGACAGCAGGAAATCACACTTCCCAAACTGGGGGATGTGTTCGCCTTCGAAGGAGCAGCAGCCTGCATGGTCTTTGAATGATGTGGCCGGGAGGCCAGCGGGGAGCGGAGTGTTCCCGGAGCGGGGAGTGGCTCCTGAGGACACGCTGGGTCCTGAGTCCACTCCATGCCCCGCATTGCTGAGCCACAAGGCTGTGTGAGTTTGAGGCAGGATGAGATGAGGAGAAAACATCCAAAACTGAAGTAAATTATGCAGAAATATACATATTCATGTGAGGAAAACACAGGCATGTAGAGGAAAAAAAAAAAAGTAGAAACAGAAAACCTCCCAGGGTGCACTTTTACAGAGCGATAAAATGAAACCTCGATGTCTGCCACCATTCAAAGTGCCATAATTTTATCATCCTTCCCACGCAATGCTGTGCTATTTTGGGTCCTGTTATTTATTTTTTTTTCCCTCTCACCTCAGTATGCCCAAGATGTCTGACAAATGAATGTGTGAGAAAATGCTTTATTTTCCCCAGCGCGATGGAGAATTTGTTATGAGATGCAACTCTCAGTGCATGCTGCCTCCCCTGTGTCGTAATGACCTCTCTGTAATAGATTTCGGCTGGAAGCAGAGCCCAATTAATTTGCCTGAGATGGTCTTGTGCCCAGGAACTGAAGTCTCATCGCTCTTTGCTCGTGTGATTCCTCTCCTTAGCCACAGATCTGAGCAGAGCTGAGAAGAAAGCCAGCCACACTACCTCCCTCTCCCGTACACACAGTGCCAAAGAGTTCTGTGCTCCGCTTTGTCTGGTTTCCTTTGTTAAAACACAAACACAAAACAAAACAAAAGCCTTGGAACTCTGTTAAGGACAAGGAAGGAGAAGCCAGAGGAAGGGAATGCGTTTGATGCTATCTATGACCATCTGTTTGCCTAAGTTAAATATTTCATCTGATGAACAATTGAGAACCTACATGAACCAGGAGACTGCTGATCATCCTCAAACATCTTGCTTCTTCTATCACTGTGCTTTCCTAGCAGTCCTCCCCGTGAAAACTTGTGTGTCTCTTCCCACTGCTGCCAAGATCAGAGCTGTAGGCAGAGCCAGGCAGGCCCGGACGCTGCGGTACCTCTCAGCCACATGGTCCAAGCTTGGGAAATGCCAGCTCTCCTTCTTGGCATAAGTCATTCTGTTTGAAAACCTGGACTGAGACAGCCCTGAACAAAGCATCAGAGCTAATAGTGTTTGGTATTTTCAACATTGGGGTGACTGTTAAGATTTAAGAAGCCTCCAGCAGCCTCCAGCAGGTCATACATTGACTGAGTCTCCCGGGAAGAGGACACAGTCGGAGGCTGGTCACCAGTCAGGTTAAGCAGCCATCTGCTAAGCTCAAGTCATGTTGCTTTGGAAGTTGATGGTACCTTAACTTAAAAAAGGAACCGAGCCAGCTCGAGGCATCCACTTGGGTCTATTCTATGATAATAAAAAGATATGCTTCTCTGGAGAATTTTAAAAGCCAAGATAAAGGAGTGACTGACTGCCCAGTTAATACTCTATTGCTACGTGGCCCCAACTCCCTTGTTTTTCTAACCATTCCAAGGCAGAAGCTCTGATATCCTGCTACTTCTGTGCTTCTTTATGAGGGAGTCAGACCTAAATGAGCCCCATAATTCATGAAAGATTTATTTTATAATATAAAACACACGACCTCCTTTCTTCAAACTGTTTTCAGTTTTGTCTTGCATGACTCTTCTTTAACTATATTGCTGGACATTTTACTGGCTCCATAGAAGCCCCGTGTTTCTCTGTTGCTTTTAAGACCGCATTGTTTCTAACGTGGAAAATTTCTCTGATAATTCCAGTATCCCAAGCCCGTTCATTCTCAAAGCTTAGCACAAAAGCCACATCTTTCAGGAAGTCATTGTGACCCCAATGGCCCTTTCCCTCCCTTGCCCAGCCATAGTGATCTTCTCCCTAGATTCCCTCAGTTATTTATTTATTTGTTGATTTGTTTATTTTCAGGACTTGGAATTGAACCTAGGGACTTTGCACTGAGCCACATCCCCAACATGTTTTTATTTTATTTTTTATTTTGAGAGAGTCTTGCTAACTTGCTAAATTACCCAAGCTGGGCTTGAATTTGTGATCCTCCTGCCTCAGATCCACACCTGGCTTCTCTAGCTATTTATTTTAGTGTATTTTGGGATCTCATTCAGCTTTGCAACACATAAGGTTTCTCTAGCTTCAGAGAAGTATGAGGTGTGTGAGTGCTAAAGGTGGGTTTCCTGAGTACAAACCCTGGCTTAGGCATTTATCGAGCAAACAGGAGCAAATTACTTGTCCTCCATGTGCACCAGTTTCTAAATCTGTAAAGTGAGAACAGTAACAGTAATGACTGCACAGGTCTGCCGTGTAAAGCAAATGAACAAATCCATGTGCCTACGCAGAAAGTGACAGGCAGTGCTCTGCAGTGCTAGTTATTTTTAAAAAATTATTATTTATTGTATCTTCTTTAGACATTCTGATGGCCAGGGCCCGTCCGTCTATCTGCCCACTCTGCCAAATAGCACCTTGCATGTTGATACACTCTTATAAAATAAGTAAATTGATGACCAAAGAATAAATTATGCTTCTATTCTTTACAAGTTGATCCAATTTTCTTCTATTAGTTTAGAGTTGCAGGGACTTTTATAAAACTTGCTTTAAATTTCAGATGATACAATTAACATGCTTTTTTAAATATACCATACCAGATGATCATTCTTTCTGTGAAGCAGGTTCATTATGCTCTGCTAACCGAGTTGTCTGAGTCCAGTGAAGAAGAATGCATGCACGACACATTTCATGAAACAGGTTTATTACTGATAGGCACCGAAGGGCAACGGAAGCCTAGGATTTGCTCAAGGTCCCTCCACCAGGACCAGGAACGCTGCCTTGGGTGCAAGGGGCCGGTGCAGGGCTTTATATATCAGAGGCGACATAAACTGGGCTAATATATTGAAGGTCATGTTGAAGGTTACCCTGCTTCTTGGGGCCAGAGGAACAGAGCACAGGCTGCTCCTGTGAGCTCCCCAGGACACTGGACAGTTATTCCTGAGCACTGTGAGTAAGAAAGGGGAAGAACTGAGTTGGTTCAAGGTCACCTTGAGAATTTTCCTATACTTCCCATTTCGGAATGGCAAAACAAAGAAATAAAGGCTGAATTCTCTTCAAAAATAACAGTAATGATGTCATCTCATGTGCTCATTGTCCAGAGGCAATGGTCAGATTCTCTGGGTGACATTTTGTGGAGATCGTATAAGTGTAGTCCTGGTCCTCTTAAGGGTCTATATGCCAAATCAAGTTTTCTGGCTTAGTTCAATAATCAATAAATCACTGACCTAGGCTTATTTATTAGGACTTGGCATCTGGCAATATTTCTTGGCCCAGTATAGAGTTTGGCCAATTAGCCCAGAGGTGGGATCTGCAGGTAAAAGTTAAAGATTCCAAAGCACCTCAGTTCTACGAAGGGTTTAAGGAAGCCCTGGAATTGTTGTTATACACATACTGTGATCCATACAAGTAATGAGGATGATTTTTAAAGGACCTGATTGTTTCACCTAATCCTGGAGCCCTCTTGGTTCCTTTCCCATCCTTCTTTGGAATTCGAGAGTAGGTGGGAGAAAATGTGATGGGGAAGGGAAAGGGAAAAGGGCCTGAGCGAGTGAGTTGTTAGTTGGAGTGTTGGAAAGAATAACCACAGAGAAATTACCAGGTGTTGACATCTTTTCGCACTCTGGCTACCATGAACGGCACAAGGATGGATCCTGTCTGAAACATGGCTTGGCTGATGGAAAGGAAGGAAGATTGCAGCCCATGCAGGCTGGACAGCAGCACAGAGCAGGCACAGCCAGCTGGGTGGATGCGGCTGATGGACGCATCGTGGCGGCTGAGTTATACCAAAGCGCTCACAGTTCTTTTCTTTCTTGATGAAAAATCTGTGATTTTTACACCGTGGCAGAGCAAATGGAACTGTGACTTATGACTCACGATTTATGTAGTTTGACACTTCTATCATGTTTCTGGAGGGCACACAGCTTTATTGCACTTCAAGAAGTTGCAGAGGCGCAGAGAGGAGCGATGCTCACTTCATCTCTGAAGTCATGTTTATGGCAGATGTTTGTTTATTTATTCAAATTCATTCATCCAACCAGAAACTATTCTGTGAGCTGGTGAGAGTCCAGAGTAGCTGACACAAGTATGTGAGAAAGGTGGTTTTTACTCAGGGTGTTGACTAGGAAAGGAGCCTTGAATAAATTATGAGTCAAACAATAGTTTGACTGCCCAACAATAGTTTCCACGTGACTGTAATGCAGCGTAAAATTTCTGTACTTTGTGATTTATTTGACCTCAGTTAACAAGCGGCAGGCAAAGGCAGATGCGAGCCCCTCCTGCGGGATGCCTGCCTCTGCCAGGAGATCCAAACAGCCCCAAATGACAGCGAGCAGCCCCACAGGCTTTGTTCAGACCTCCTTCAAACTCACGAATGCAGCAGATTTTTCTTGAAAGCAAATATGATTATACTGGTTTAAATAATTTAAAGTTCAAATAAAATCTTGACAGAATCAGTTACTATGTTAAGCACAAATGTCTCCAGAGGTAGCAATTAACTGCTGCCCAGATCACAGGGTTGGGGGTGGGGGGATGCTGATGGCAAGGTGGCCCTGGGTGGTCCTGCCTGCCTGTGCCATCTGGTGAAGGCCCAGGAAATGTGGGCAGCTGCGGTATGTGGGGCGCAGTGGGGAGGTGGATGCGGCAGGAGCTGAGCCTGTGGAAGCCTGGGTAAGGACCGCTGTGGCTAGGTCCTTTGTCCCTAGGCAATAGAAGTGAAGCTGGACTGCAGTCAGCTCCACCAGAAGCGGCCAGTTATAAAGCGGAGGCCCCAGGTAATGGAGGGGTTGAGTCAACTTCCATTCTGTGGCTGAGGTCATGCCAAGCGATACTCTGATGACCTGAACATTCCTCACCTAAGACACAGGGTCCCCTTGTCTGACACAGTGTCGCACGGTGTCCTGTCACTGCTAAACCAAGAGCCACTCTCCCTTCTTCAGTTCTGCACAGCCCTAATCCCAGCACAGCTCTGAGAGCCCCAGGTCCCCAGTGATCACCTTGCACCTAGCTCAGTACCAGCTAACAAGGCCCTCAGGAGGTCTCAGAGACATTAGTGATGGAGGGAGGGGCAGGAAGGGGAAAGGGTAAAAAAAATTAAGTTGTGTCACACACATGGACCACGTGAACCGCAAACATAGACTAATAAAAAAGGAAGAAAATAAAGGGCACCTGGACTGTCTCTTGCTGGACAATAGATGAGTGAGTTTGGGAGTGTGAACAGGAGACTTGAACAAAGCCTGTTCACACTGCAGCGGAATTTATTCTTGGATCCTTCAACTCCACTTCTGGGGATCTATATCCTGTATGTGCATGTATTTAGCACATACAGAAAGCTAGTCACTGTGGTATTATAACTACCAAAGATTGGAATCAACCTTGATATTCATTAATAGGGAAATGACTACATACCTGATGGTATTATGCCACTAAGAAAGTGACAAGGTAGATCTGTGTGAACTGGTATGGGATGATCTCTAGGATATATTGTGAAGTGGGAAAAAAGCCACAAACAGTGTACATTATTCATTACTGTCTACAGCAATATTCCTCACCATTTTATTTTTATTGCCACTCCCAAGAAGACTTTTTAAAAGATATTTTCTTGACCTTCACCTGCTAGACAATTGTAATCCTATGTGGACCTTTTTATATTCTACGTGTATAATGTGTGTCATGTGTGGTCAGATGGCTCCCACTTAAGCCTCATGTAATCATGGATGGGAGTGAGTCTGGCACTGGTGATTGGTTTGTTGTCTAGTGCTGGGATTGGTGATATGAGTATTGCACTTGCCCAGAGGAGGAACCGACATACAGTGTTAGGGTGGGAAGAAGGTGTGTCTTCCCTCTCTTGCTGGTTTGCCTTGCCATTGCAGCAGCCATGAACAGTGGCACCCCCACACCACGTTGCTTAGAGCCAACTGATTATGGGCCAAAACCCCCAAGAACTGTAAGAAATAAACCTTTCCTTTCCTAATTTTGGGCATCAGGTATTTTGTCTCAGCAGCGAGAGAAAAGTAACTAAGACAAGGTGTATCTGGTTTATACATATGCAAGTTTGAGGTTTTTTTTTTTTTTCACTTCCAAAAACTCTTGGGGATGCTACCTGTCTGATGGAGAATGTCTATTCAATAAGCAAAGGAAAGAAATAAATTTGTCATGTAACAGAAGGGGACACAGAAGAGACTAATGAAAAGCGTTACCAATAAGGAGAGGAAATAAGGAGATGAAAGCCTAGATGTGAGCAAGATACCTATGTTTACTTTTGTATCACTTTGGCCTTGTTTTTTTTCCAGAAAAGAAATTTTATTTATTTATTTTTTAATTCACTTTTTTATTTATTTGTGTGTTTATGTTTATTTTAAATGGGATAAAACAACAATGAAATGAAACATAACAGTGAAAATGCAGTAGGAAATCTACAATAGTTACTATATTGCATGTTGCTGTCCTCTAAATAGTTGCTCAGACTACTGGCTTTAGGCTGGTTCACAGATGGGGGCTTAGCTTCCATCCTAGTTCTCCCCAGTCCTTGCTCTCCATTTTGGCTTTTGAACTGCACAGATGTATTGCCTAGTAAGACATCATGCTGGGCTGGATATGTAGCTTAGTAGTAAAGCATTTGTCTGGTATGTGTGAAGCCCTGGGTTCAATCCCCAGTACCAGAAAAAAAGTTAAGTCACATCTAAAGACATAGAAGTACACTTTTTCTAAAATAAAACAAACAAAAATAAATAGTGTGCATCTGAACAACTGCCAAACGAAGCAAACAAGCCAGCAAAATCTCCAGCCCGGTCAGTGTACTTCTTGCAACCAGGTGGGACCCTTCGTAGCTGGGAGCCAGACTTTCTCAGGTTGACACAGCAGACCTGGGCCTGTGTTCCACCCTTGTGGCCTGCAGGTTTATTTTTCAGCATCAAAGGAGACTGAGAGCCCAAACAGTGCTGGTGTGAAGGCTGTGTTAGTATGGTTTAGTTTTAAAGAGTGGAGCTTTTTTCTCAAAATCGTCAGGGTGTTTCAGAGCAGGAGGCCGGGCTGAGGCGGCAAAGATGCTGTGAGAAAGCAGCACCTGCCTTTCTGAGAGAAGGAAATGAAGGAGGAGATTGCTTGTGCCCTGTCTTCCTGAGAAAGGGATGGTGCTGCAGAGACCTGGCCTCCAGAGGTAAAAAGGTATAGAACCCCTGCCCTTCAGACTCTGTCACCAGAGTCCTGCTCAGCTTCCCGTCAAAGCATTTCCTCCTTCCTGAGACAGCACCCTGAGGAGAAGGAGCCCATGTAAGTCTGATTAGCAGAGCAGACACTCTATTATGGAATTAGCAACACAAAAACAAACCAAAACCAAAATTTGGCCTAACACGTCAATGTATCAGCAACTCTAATTTGATTGTGTAAG
Organism: Dasyprocta punctata; assembly: GCA_004363535.1. NCBI lineage: Eukaryota > Metazoa > Chordata > Mammalia > Rodentia > Dasyproctidae > Dasyprocta > Dasyprocta punctata. Next base: position 14,959 of record RJWM01010024.1, on the reverse strand, counting down.
GAAGCAAGATAATAAATAAGACTTGCATGATCCTGCTCTTCCCTTTGCTTACCTATCAAATATTGTAATGCATATTTGGAACAAATGGTTGCCTTTCAAATGAGTTTTACTTTTAAACTGTTTTAAGAAGGTACCTAGAGAAAAGTGAATCGATACATTTATTTGAGTCAAGTCCGGTTTGTGCTCCTGGGCTTCAGCGTCCCCATCTGTAAAACCCAAATAACATGATTCACTGTAACTCCACAATGGTACTGTTGTGAAGAGTAAATTATTTGATATAAGAATTGTTTTACAAGTGTAAGATATTAGCATTGTTGACACTGTCCCTTCTAGAAGAAAGTGGGAATTACTGTTTAGAATTCAATAGAGGAGAGTTAACAAACACGGTGAGATACATTGAACTGTCTGCTCCATTGAGGGAGATTTTTGAGACAAATGTATCTCTTCAGTAAGGTACATTTCATTTCTCAATGTTTTCAGAGATGTGGGAACCAGTAGTGTACATAGGCATAAACACCCTGGATAGCCACATGGATGGCTTATGTACCCAGGATGTTGTATGCAAGGGACAGCCTTTGGTGCCAGATTTTAAGCCAAACTACCAATATCTCCCTTTTGGGCCCCAGGTTTGTTTCTTGAGTGTTCTATTTTCTCCCTGGGTATTGCTCTTTGGAACGTACACTGGGAAATGTGACATATCTTGCAGTGCTGTTAGAGTTTGGCCCATGTGTTGGAACTGTGGTCCCTTCCCATGGTTCTACTTGAAGGTGGAAGAGTCTTGAGGAAGAGATCAGAGGTAGCAAATAAGGTCACTGATGGTTTCCCCATAAATGGGGATATTGAGACCCATCGTTAGGTTTCCTGGCCACCATGCAGTGAGCGGCCTCCTCTGTCATCTGCTCCTCACCATGTTGTGCTACCTCACCTTGGTCCCCAAAACAAAGGGGACCAAGTGGCCATGGACTGAAACATCTGAAACTGGTAAGTCAAAATAAACCTTTCTTCCTTGTAAGTTAACTTAACTGAGATATTTCTTATAGTATTGGAACACTGACCAACACAGATACAAACTGTCTTTTCATGCTAAGCCACTCTAGGGCCGAGGTCAGTGCAAGGTCACTGCAGTGCTGTGTGCACTGGTATGACCCTCTCATAATTACCCCTGCAATGTGAGCCAGCCAGTATAGTGACTATTGTAGTTTTCCTACTGTCTTATCACTGTTTCATTTTGTTTTATTGTTCTGTTTTACTCCCTTTAAAATAAAAATAAAAGGAAAGAATGGGAAAAAAATACCAGATGTTTTAAACCCACTAGAAATTCTTTCTTGAGCTCTACCCGGTGCCACGACTCAGTGCAACCCACCAGGGGAGTGCCCGATCAGCCTCGCAGGACACAGAGGTACTGAGCCCAGCCCAGCCCAGAACCCCAGAGCTGCTCATCAGGGACTGGGCAGCATAGCTACAGGGCCTTGGAGACCTTGTGCTCTGCCCATCAGAGCACAGGGCATGAGCTCCATTGTTCAGTGGAGCAGCCCACACAGCGGGTCCTAGAGGTTGTGGTCCTGCCCAGCCAGGAGCCAGGCCCTGGCACTGTAGGCCTGGGACTCACCCAGGTTTGCCTGGCACTCTAGAAGCTCTGAACTCTTTACAGCCAGACTCAGGGTCTGGGTGGTGCCACATTCCAGGGTATGCTCTGCCTAGCTGCATGGGTCTGGGAGGTCCCGGCCCCCATCCAGTAAGGCGGAGGCTTCAGCAGCATACTCCAGGAGTGCACCCTCACTAGCCGCACACATGATCCAGCTCTACCCGGTCCCGTGACTCAGTGCAACCCACCAGGGGAACACCCAGTCAGCCTTGCAGGACACAGAGCCACACAGGTCCCAGAAGAAAATGACAAAACAAAAGACCAAGAGGCACTTGGTCAATTCCCCAGCCCACTAAGAACAAACCCAAGAGACACTGAAATGGAAGACAGTGGGAGTCACACAACTGAACTTTCTGAAGTGACAGCAAATGCAGTAAAGAAACAGCTCAGTGAAGCCATAGAGAAACTCAAATCAGAAATAATCTCTCAGCTAAAAAATGACATGACAATTGTTATTAACAAAATGTTGTGTGTATCTAAAGAAGAGCAAGATAAGAAAATAGAAGAACTTAAGAAAATGATGGAAACTTTGAATGAACAATATAAGACACAAACAGAATGTATGAAACAGATTCAAAGGTAAATGCAGGAAATGAAAAATTCCATGGAAAGTTTCAAAAACCACTTGAATGAAGCTGAAGATAGAATCTCAGATCTTGAAGACAGCATGGGAGCTTATGGCCATGAAGAAAAGATCTCTTAAAAATAGTAAGGAACCAAGAAACAACAGTTCAACAGCTGCAGGAAAATGCTAAGAGAAATAACATAAGATTAATAAGCATAAATGAAAAAGCAGGGGTCAATACTAATGACCTGCAAAGACTATTCACAGAAATAATAGCAGAAAACTTTCCAAACATGGGAAGTGAATCTGAAATACAGGCAACTCTGGCATACAGAATCCCAATTAACCATAACCAAAATAAATCTTCACCCAGACATATAATAATAAGGATATCAGAAATACAACACAAGAACAAAATACTAAAAGCTGTTGGAGAAAAGAAACAGATCACCTATGAAGGAAAGCCTCTCAGAATCATGGCAGACTTCTCAACACAAACCTTTAAGTCAAGAAGAGTTGGGAGTGAAGTATTTCAAATCCTGAAAGAAAACAACTTTCAATCCAGATTGATGTACCCTGCAAAACTATCCTTAAAAATTGATGGAGAAATAAGATGCTTTCATGACAAAGAACAACTGAAGAAATTTATGGCCACCAAACCAACACTACAAAGAGTACTGAAAGACACTCTAGAAAGAGACAAAGATAGCTACAATCTTAAGAACAACAACAAAAGGAAACCACTAAGCAGGGGAAATAATTAAACAGAAAATGTAGAAAACAAACAACAGAAAGATATCATGACAGGGATGAGCCAGTACATATCAGTAATATCAATCAATGTAAATGGTCTCAACTCACCAGTAAAAAGAAACAGACTAGCAGAGTGGGTTAAGAAACAAAACCCAACAATATGCTGTGTACATGAAACACATTTCACTCAAAATAAAATTCATAGACTAAAAATCAAAGGCTGGAAAATAATACTGCATGCAACAGGAACCCAGAAAAAAGCAGGGGTAGCTATTATGTTTGCGGACAACACAAACTTCAAACCGAAAATGATCAAAAGAGGTAAAGAAGGTCACTACATACTTGTTAAGGGAAAACTTCAAGAGGAAGAGATTATAATCATAAATATATATGCACCGAATATGGGAGCACCCAACTATGTAAGACAATTCTTAATAGACATGAAAAAACAAATAAACAATAATGCAGTTATAACATGGAACCTTAATACCACACTTCACAGAGAGACAGATCAACCAAACAAAAAATCAGCAAAGAAATAACAGAACTGAATCAAACTTGTGAACAAATGGACCTAGTAGATGTGTACCAAGTATTCTAGCCATCAACATCAGAATACACATTCTTCTCAGCTGCACACGGGTCATTCTCTAAAATAGATCATATACTGGTCCACAAAACATGCTTAAGTAAATGCAAAGGAACTGAAATAATTCCATGCATATTATCTGACAATAGCACAGTAAAATTGGAAATGAATGACAAAAAACCGACAATAACTGCACAAACACATGGAAATTAAATAATACTCTCCTAAATAACCAATGGATCACAGAAGAAGTTAAAGAAGAAATTAAACAATATCTACAATTGAATGAAAATGCAAATACAAATTACCAGAACCTGTGGGACATAATGAAAGCAGTCCTCAGAGGGAAATTTATAGCACTAAACTCCCACATCAGAAAAAATGGAAAGAACATACATGAACAACCTAATGCTGCACCTCAAACTTCTAGAAAAAGAAGAGTAAGTCAAGTCCAAAGCCCAAAGAAGGGAGGAAATTATTAACATTAGAGCAGAAATTAATGCAGTTGAAACTAAGAAAACAATACAAAGAATTAATGAATTGAAGAGTTGGTTCTTTGAAAGAGTAAATAAAATTGATAAACCCCTAGCCAACCTTATCAAAAAGAAGAAAGAAAACACTCAGATTCATGCAATAAGAAACAAAAAGGGTAAAATCACTACAGACCCTGTGGAAATACAGAAGATCATCAACACCTACTTGAAAAACCTTTACTTACATAGATTCGATAACACAGAAGAAATGGACAGATTCCTACAAACCTATGAATTACCAAAGCTGAATCAAGAAGATGTAAAGCTGCTGAATAGCCCAATTTCAGCTAATAAAATTCAAAATGTAATTAGGACCCTACCAACAAAGAAAAGCCCGGGCCCTGACGGATTCACTGCTGAATTCTACAAGAAATTTAGGGAAGACTTAATGCCAACACTCCTCAAACTCTTCAATGAAATCGAAAGGAAAGTAAGTCTCCCCAGCTAATTCCTGGAAATAAGTATTACCCTAATACCAAAACCAGAGAAAGATCCAACCAAAAAAGAAAATTACAGGCCAATCTTCCTAATCAACATAGATGCAAAAATACTCAATAAAATACTGTCAAATAGAATACAGCAAGTTATCAGAAAGATTATACACCATGATCAAGTGAGATTCATCCCAGGAATGCAGGGATGGTTGAACATACGCAAATCAATAAATGTAATACACCATATCAACAGGGCGACAAGAACCACGTGATCATCTCAATAGATGCAGAAAAAGCTTTTGACAAAATCCAACACTGATTCATGATAAAAACCCTACAGAAAATCAGAATAGATGGTCTCTACCTCAACCTGATTAAAACCATATATCATAAACCAACAGCCAACATCTTACTAAATGGAGAAAAACTGAAAACTTTCAACCTAATATCAGGAACAAGACCAGGATGTCCACTATCACCACTCCTATTCAATATAGTTCTGGAAATATTAGCCAGAGCAACAAGACAAGAGAAAGAAATAAAGGGAATAAGGATAGGAAAGGAAGAAGTGAAATTATCATTATTTGTAGATGAAATGATACTGTACATAGAAGACCCCCAAAAATCCATTAGAAGACTTCTAGAAGTAATATCCAAATTCAGTAATGTAGCTGGATACAAGGTGAACCCTCAAAAATCAATAGCATTCCTGTACACAAACAACGAAGGCACTGAGAGAGAAATAAGGGAAAACACACCCTTCACTATAACATCCAAAAAATGAAATACTTAAGAATCAATCTAACAAAGGAAGTAAAAGATCTATACAGTGAAAATTACATTACTCTGAAGAGGGAAATCGAAGATTTCAGAAAATGGAAAGATATTCCCCACTCATGAATAGGAAGAACAAACATCATGAAAATGACCATTCTCCCAAAATTATTATACAGACTTAATGCAATACCAATCAAAATACAACTTGCCTACCTCACAGAGCTAGAGAAAGCATTCCTGAAATTCATCTGGAATCAGAAAAGACCTAGAATAGCAAAGGCAATTCTGGGCAACAAAAGGAAGGCAGGAGGCATCACAATCCCTGACTGGAAACTATATTACAAAGCTACTGTGATAAAATCAGCATGGTACTGGAATCAAAACAGACCTGAAGATCAATGGAATAGATTAGAAGATACAGCTATAACTACTAACACACTTAGCCACCTCTTCTTTGACAAAGGGGCCAAGCATGTATATTGGAAGAAAGATAGCCTCTTTAACAAATGGTGCTGGAGAAACTGGCTTTCTATATGCCATAAACTAAAACTAGATTCATTTCTATCACCATGCACTAAAATAAAGTCAAAATGGATCAAAGATCTAAATATTAAAACAGAGACACTAAACTTACTAGAAGACAGAGTAGGTAAAAATCTCAATGACATAGAAGTAGGCAGAGAGTTCATGAACAAAAATCAAATTGCACGGGAAACACTTACCAGAATCAACAACTGGGATCTCATCTTACTAAAAATTTTTGCATGTCAAAGGAAATCTCCAACAGAGTGAAAAGAAAACCCACCAACTGTGAAAATATCTTAACCTATTGTCCATCAGACAAAGGACTTCTATCTAATACATACAAAGAATTAAAAGAATCAAAGGACCTAAATTTCAAGGACTCAATCCAAAAATGGGCATCTGAGATGAATACATACTTCTCAGAGAAAGAAATATAAATGGCAAATAAATATATGAAAAAATGTTCAACATCAATGGTCATTCAGGAAATGCAAATTAAAACAACACTGAGATTTCATCTCACTCCAGAAAGAATGCCCAAGATTAAAAAATCAAGCAACAACAAATGCTGGAGGGGCTGTGGGGAAAAAGGAACTCCTCCACTGTTGGTGGGAGTTAGACTGATGCAACCACCGTGGAAGTCAGTGTGGAGATTCCTCAAGAAGCTAGGATTATAGATCCCATTCAGCCCAGCTATCCCACTTCTGGGCATTTTCCCAGAAGAACTGAAAACATCATACCACAGTGACAGTTGTGCACCCATGTTTATAGCAACCCAATTTGTAATAGTCAGATCTTGGAAACAACCCAAGTGCCCATCAAACAAAGAATGGATAAAAATGATGTGGTATTTTTATACAATGGAGTACTACTCAGCTATTAAGAAAGATTGCATTGAGACTTTTTAAGTAAATGGACACGACTTGAGACCATACTCATAAGTGAGATAAATCAAACCCACATGTGTAAATACCATATTGTCTCCCTAGTGTAAGAAACTGAAAAAGTATATATGATCCAAAATCTATAATAAATACTATGTAAGGGTAAAAAACAGCTAGAAGAGTAAAATAATTGGGAAGGGGAAAGGGGGAAAGAGGGAAGGGAAAAGGAAAAGCTATAAATCTGTTTATATGTATATGTAAGATAACTAAAATGAACACACTGCTGAATGTATTAGTTATTGAGAACAGTTAATACTCATATGATTAGATCAGTTTTACATGTCTATATCTGTTAATGTAAACAAATTGCTACCATTGTCAAGTTTCTATTATCCTGTTTTGTAAACCTATAATGTTACTGTTATGCATTTACTGTAATCCTTTGTCTCTTTTGCTTTTTGTCTTTCTTACATGTGTCTTTTTTTTCTCTTAAATAAAAAAAGGAATTCTTTCTTTTCTCTTCTTTATTCTTTTTTTTGTAGAAGTACCTTTAAAAATTGACTTTCCTGTGTTATATTTAATTATTGATAATTTAAGTCTTTATTCCAAGTAAAATATTGATGGTTATATAATGATTGTCACCGTTGGACCCAGTCAGCTTATTTCTATTTCTTGGAATTTAAGTGCCACTTTGGATTGATTATATAAGTGAATATTTTATATAGTGTTAAATATGAGATACCTTTTCTTTTCAAATAAAGCCATTCCCTCATAATATAGGAAAAGGATTATAAAAAAAATTGCCTTTTAGCAGCAGTATCTTATGTCAGATGACCACCTCACCTGCTCGCCCCAATGACTGGGCTTTTGCCAGAAAAATCTGAAATCTTGTTTTAAGTTGAAGAAAAAAAATTTGTGTGGTAATTGTACAAAAATCGCTTAAAATAAGCACAAAATAATGTAGGCAGAAGTGAGAAAAAATTACTAAGAATCCCACTACTGTAAGATATTGAGTTTTACCATGCAGGTATAAAGATATTTATGTATTTTTGTACACATGCATATTTATGTGTGTATGTGTATTTACATAGAGAAAAAATATAGAAGGTTGTACATTTTTGTATATGGGCCTATATTTATTTTTATGTATGCATTAATGTTTATATAATTTTATTCATTTTACTTTTATACACAAATAGATCACAAACACATCTGCTTTTTTCAAAAACTTGATAAAATATTGCAGATAACCTTTCATCTCAATACATATAGTAGTTGTCCAATGTTCTTGGCCTCCAAATTTTAAAAGTTATTTTAACATTTGACCATGATAAACTTGATTTAATGCATATCCTTACATAAATTCTTTGCACATATTTTTAAGTTTTTAGTATACATTCTAGAATGTGGACTTACATGTTGAATTGAAGGTCTGTACAGGTTGCCAAATGCAGAACCAATATTGATTTGCGCTTTTATAAGCAGTGCATAATGCCCTTTGCCAATTAACACTGACTTTTATGTCTTATTTAATCTTGACAGCTTGTATTTTTAAATTTTCTCACGTGTATGTGTGAAGTTGTACATTTTCTCATGTTTCTCTTCTTTTGCAATATGCTTCAATATTGTCTTTTGCTCATCTTTTCAAAGAAAATATTCTTTTTTGTTGATTAGTAAGGTCTTTTTATTATCTATCTATCTATCATCTATCTATCTGCCTATCTATATATCCATGTACACTGGGAATTGAGCCCAGAGCCTTTGCGTTTTGCACTGAGCTATTTCCCCAGTCCTCCATTTATTTATTGTTTATTTATATTTTGAGATGGGGTCTTACTAAATTGTCCAGGCTGAACTCAAACTTGCAAACTTCCTGCCACAGCCTCCCAAGTGCAGAGATTATATATATAGTATGTGCCATGGCACCCTGGCAAGATAGTTTTAACAAAAAAGCATGATAGTTCTCTATCTGTTTCTCTCTCTGTCTCTATCTCTCTGTCTGTCTGTCTGTCTCTCTCTCTATATATAAAACTTTTACATATACATATAATCTCTTGGGGTTAGGATTTCAGCACATGAAATATGAAATTTGGGTGCACACAATCATTCAGGCCTTATCAGTTGTCCAGCCCATTATTCATACTATTAACTATTCTCTCTGGTCCAGTGCCACTAGCAAAACAATTTTGTTAAATCCCATTCAAAAAAGATGTAGAATTTTAAAGTCTGCTACTTCATCACTGTATTGACTAAGTTTTCTCTATGTTGTTGTGTTAGTCATCTTTCCAAGGTTATGACAAAGTACTCAGAAAATCAACCTAAAGAGGAAAAGATTTAGTTTGGCTCACTGTTTCAGACGTTTTAGTCCTTCTTCACTTGGCCCATTGCTATGGACCAGTGGCCAGATAGAAATTTCTGGTAGAAACATGTGGCAAAGGAAAGACATTCACCTCATGTGGCCAGGAAGCAGATAGAAGGGCCAAGAGACAAAATGTATCCTTTAGAGCACACCATGACGACCTCCTTCCTCCCAGTAGACTTAAATCCTGAAGTTTCTGCCACCTCCTAAGAGTTTTCTAACTACGAATCCATCAGTGGGGTTAGTCCATTCATGAGGTCAGATTCTTCATGATCTAATCCCTTCCTCAAAGCCAGATCTTTGAAACGGCTACATTGGAGATGAAGCCTTTGCCACACGAGCTTTCAGGCAACATTTCCAAATAACAACAGTTTTTATTGGATTCCATCTGCTCTACCACACCAACTTGGAAATTTCATTTCTTACAGTCAATTAAAGCAGGATCGTTCCTGCTCTTAAGAATCCAGTTAGGTTGTTTCCTGTTATGTTTTGTGTCTGGATATCCCCCCAAAGTCTCATATGGTCATAGGGGTCAGGATTTTCAAAGGCCGCTGAATCTAGAGTTTGTGATTAATTCATTGTCTAGTGCTGGGATTGGGAAACTAAGTGATACACATGCCCTAGGGCAGATAGCTCATACAATATGAGGGAGGAAAAGAGGCTCCTCCTCTTTTGCTCTTGTTGCTTTTGCTCTTTTCCATTTTCCACCAACAGGAACTGCTGTCTTTCTGCCATGCCACCCTGCCTCAGAGCCACCTGATTATGGATTGAAGCCTCCACAACCCATGAGCCAAATAAACCTTTCCTATTTCAACTTTGGGTGTTGGGTATTTGGTCCCAGAAACAAGAGAAGAGTAACTAAGACCTTCTCCTTTCTCAAGTTCTAGATCAAATAGCACCTTTTCCAAGAAATTCCTGATTTCTCCAGCTCTCACTGTTCTTCTTTTGCCCTTCCTTGAAGCTTCTAGAGAGTTTTCTGTCTTTATCTTATATTTTAGTGATTTAGCTAGATATTAGTTTGGTTTTTTTTTTTTCTCTTCTTACATTTTATTTTAAAGATAGTAAAATCCAACAAAGCAAAACAGAACAAAGCAATCAAAACAAAACAGTAGAATTGGTACAGAACTTCAAAGCAGGATACTAAGAAAACAATAGCTACTATAGTATATCTTGTTATCTTCACAATAGTTGTCCATTCCATCAGGTACAGCAAAATCAAACCAAAACCAAACCAGAATAAAACCAATAAAAACAGAATATTGAATAGTGCAAAACAGAGAGAACAATATTGGGTCTTAAAGACAAGACAGAAAGGAATCCCCCATATTTGCTACATCACATACTGTCATCCTCCCAAGAGATGCTCAGACTACTGGCCCCAGGCCTGCAAAATCAACTAAACAATACAAGCATTTAGCTGCTTTATGTACCTTAGTTGCTATCAACTTAGCTGGTCCTCCAAACCAGCAGGTTGCTTATGGGGGCAGGGAATGGTGTTGATTCTCAGCCCACACTGTTAGGCTCACAGGAGCCATTGGCTTTTCTCTTCCTGAAACCTGTTGTGCCACTTACCAGAAAGGCTGGCTAATTGTCTTCTGGTTGGATCTTCCTTGATCCAGCATGGTGGGTTCTACATAGTTTGTTTATTTGTATATATACATTTATTTTCACTAATTGATGAGGAACCTCTTTTTGCATTTTTTTAGTTAACAAATGTACACGGTATGCAACATGATATTTTGAACTATGTGCTATACATGCTATGGAATAGCTAAATTGAGCTAATTAACACATGTATGTATCAATTCATATACTTTTTCTGTTGCAATGAGAACATTTAAAATATATCCTATTAGTGACTTTCAAGTATATAATACTTTTCAAATGTTTTAAAGTACACAATTACTATTAACAATAGTGACTATGTTTTATAATAGATCTCAAGATGTGGTTGTTCTAATATTCTTTTTAAATGTTCCTTAGTATCAGGGGCCTGGCCTAGATTCCCAATCTCCCAAATGAGTGTACAGCAAATGTTAAAATGAATGAGATAAGTGGTATGATTTTAGGGCTGCAGGAGGATCAAAACCCTCTGCAGAGTTTGAGACTGTAAGGACTAAGACAGGACCTGTCTCCGGGCAGCCCATATTTATTTCTTCAGTCAAGGAAAGGATTACAGTGGAAAACACAGGAAACTCATCAGAATCTTGGGAGTGGTTCAAAGATTTTTTTCTAAGTAGCAGGTTATGTGAATTTCAGAGAAGTATCTTGACCTTGAGTATAATCCTGAGATGACTCACAAAGGCATAGATGATCTTACGCTAAGAAGAGTCAATGGGAAGTCTCAGATGGGTGATACCAATAATCCTAATCCTTTCTTTCATCCACAGGAAAATATGCAAAACAAGACACTGTGAATTTGTGGTCCCCAACACCTTAGAGACTGGGGTGGATATGATCAGTTATTAATTAACTGGCTAATTGACTGGTCACGAACAATATTTCTGTGTTCAAAAATGTTATATACTGCAGAATCCATAGTAATATACAAGGTAGTGACAATATAAACTATCAAGAACAGTATTTCCATATTTTTCTCCTGTATTTTAGAAATACACTTAAAGGGAGATGGAAATGATTCTTCTTGTTAGATAGTTCAGCTTCATACTAAAAGTGCTTCACAAGGATCATATGAAAATAGGTAGTGCTTTGTTTTGTTTTTAATACAGGGAAGGATACATAGGTATGAGCCTTCTATTGCTACAAAGAAATTTCACCTGTTCACCAATCTGAGGACTCCTAGAGCTCAGAGGATGGTAGGAAGAAGGGGTTGAGTATCCGAGCATGTGATCAGTGCAGTTCTGAGTGTGTAGCTGGAGGATTTGGGCTCAGGTTATTCAGAGCAAGTCACTTCCCAGTAATACAATCTTGCTAACACTGACTCCCTCTTGGGGGCAAAATTTAATGGGTTATTATGACAATGAAGCCTTTAAACATTTGCTCTAACTTCTTAAGGGATGAATGGAAAATGGAAAGAAGGAGAAAAGAAAAGGAAGACCCATTCTGTCATAGGTTGAACAAGTAGCATCTGGGGCGTTTGAAAGACCAGGAGGGCCTCACATGGTGACAGTAAGATGATATGCCGATGACCAAGCCCTAGGCTGGAAGCGCCTCCCTCCCCACACGCTCAGGGAGCAGAGTCTCCTTGGCCAAGTTTGCTTTGCAGAAGGCTCTTTAGGCATCTGACCAATCATTATAAGCTTAACGTTTCACCTAGAAACATAGATTTCCTTCCTGCTTGTTTTGAACAATCAACTGGACAACACCAGACACTTAGTCCCTGCTGGCAACAAGCTGCTGGGGTTGAGGTTCTGCTCCAATTGCTTCAGGCCCCATTTGTCTGTTCCACTCACTTCAGATACCTGCTGGAGCTTGCAGATCATAGTGGTGATAAAGGTGGGTCCCTAAGGTCCCCATTGCTGTCGTATCCCCTTAAACAGACCTGGGAGGAGAGTATACAGTTATAAAAGAATAGGGGATTGGTGGAAAAAGTTATTTGCCTTCCCTTCCACCTCTGAAACAGCAGATGACAGCAGATGACAGCAGTGAAGATGCACTCAACTACTGAGAAGACACTATTTGGAAGATGCCTGCTTCTCTATGGCGTGTGAACACTGAAAGAACGTTGTGCATCTGAAGCTTTTCGGAGTGGCAGGCTGTCTCCATGTCTGCACTGCAGGTGGATGAACTGCACGCCCCGGGATGCTTGGAGGTTCCTGGGTTTTAACTGAAGTGCACCCCCTGCCTTTCTGGAGAGCCCTACTAGCTTTCAAGGACCCTCGGGTATCTCTTTTGGAGAGAGACAGGTGACACTCTGAGGACACCTTTGTGCTTCCACTGCCTGAATTCCCCAGCTTCTGAAATTGCATCCCCCCACCCTTAAGCTGGAAATATTTTGCATCCTTGTGCTGTTTTCAGCTGACTCTTTACCATTCTGCTGTTGTCCTGTGTCTCTTGGCTAGGGAGACTGCTGCAGCTCTGAGCCCTTCTGATAACTCTTGTTTACCTCTAGAGGGTATCCTTTATTTTAAGACAGGATATGTAGCACATTCAGCTCTGTGCACTGTTACATTCCTTTCCTGGGGCTAGTCAGCAGCTCCTCCAGTTCAAAAGGGTGAGGAACGTGAAGAGGCTCCCGAGTCTTCCGGCAGACCGCACTCTGTCTGGGAGAAGACCCCTGCAGCCCTCCGCTGGGACACACTGCAGGAGTCACCGTGGATCTGTTCCAGCTCTAGAAACTGGCTTAGCATGGAACAATGGCCAGGAAAGGGGAAGTGCAGTGTCCTCACAAGGGTCAAGGGGAAAGTGCTGCCTGCTTCAGGATGTCAAATCCCAATCCTAGAGCTGGACCACAAAACCCCATCTATCCATCATGTTCCAAGCAAGCAAAAACAGCTCATGCAAGTCTGAGAGCCAAAGGTTCTGCTTCACAGAGAGGACAAGTTCGTAGCTATTTTTGGATCATGAGTCTCTCAAGAAATAAAAAGGCTATAGATTTATGTCAGGTTCCATTAGGTGCCAGTGGGGTCCTGGGTGAAGATTCTGATTGGTGCATACATACGATGTGGACATGTCCCTTACAATTTAAGGAAGTTCATGAACCTACTGACATCTGGCCAAAGGCTGGGGAGCTCAGGAAGAGCGTCCACAGAGCTCTCTGGTGGCAAGTGGCTGAAAGAGCTGCTCTCTATCCCCCCAGCCCAGCAGAGGACATTTTCTGGACAATTTAGGTGGAACCCATTCATTTTTCTTCCGTCATTATTTCTCTACACTTAAAGTTCTTAAAATTCAAGCCAGAAGTTTGTTGTTTGCTTGGTATGTGGTGCCTTCTCTGCTGTTCTAGACGACCTGAGGACAGGAGGCCAAGCCTGAGAAACACAACCCTAGCTCTGCCTTTTTGCACAGCTCCTGCTAGCCAGGACTCTTACAGCTGGGAGGGCATGCTAGCATCAACCAGAATTTGTGTACTGGAAAATAAATCCCACAGCACTGACTCTGTGTTTGGCCAAAGTTAATAAGGGCCTCTTACAGCCTTGAAGCTGGTGTCTTTGAACTGATTTATCCTGCAGACTGTGGGGAGCCATGGGCTCCCTCTGGTAACAAAGAAAGGAAGGCTTCTTGGCTACAACTTGGACACATTTCTCTGTCATCAGCTGGACAAGCTGTGTGGATCCAGCCCAAATCCCTTGGCAAGGTTGCTGGTGGTGGCCTTGGCTCGAGGCTGTCTATCAGCACCAGCACCTGGCCAGAGGCCTGGGGCTCAGCTGGCAAGGCGTGGACACTGGGCACTGTGCGGTGGCCTGCAGGCCTGGCTCTCACTGTCACCTTTGCAGTTATATCTCACGGCTGTCTACAAGGAGTGGAGGGGTTCCAATCCACTTAGTTGGAACCCAGAACGAGGGCCTGAGGCAAAACTGGAGAGCCTGAGGAGCTCCTCTTTGACTCTTCCAGTTCCTTCCAGTGCCGCCCCCTCTGAGCGCCTCTTAAATGCATGCCCCGCCCGTGCCCAGGCAGCTGTGCCAGCTCTGCAGTTTCCCGGAAGAGGCTGTGCTTTATGCAGTTCCTGTACACAACGCCCCATCCCTTAATCAAAACCCACGTGTTAAAAAAACGTCTTTTCTGGGCAAAGATACTTTCAGATTTCAACTTCCAAATGATTCACGAACTGAGCAGACTGAGAACCTACCTAACTCTCCCCACAAACTCACTCCCTGTTTCATAGATAAGGGACCTGAGGTTATGAGGAGGTGGGGAACTGGTGTACATTAGGCAAACGTATGACTTTGGTAGAGCCCTGGGTTTGTGGTCAAAGGGTCTGGATTTAAACTGAGGCCT